>JAENJI010000175.1:13420-29793 GCA_018901935.1 Pugionium cornutum | reverse complement strand
GAGGTTCATCACCCCTCGTGTGGTTCACTTCACCCTTCCATCAAATACCAACCCAAAACCCCTATCCAAGAAGTCTAAGGTCGAGTTTTTCACCTAACCTTCTCCAAACAGCCCACGCGCATATAGGCCTTGAATCGAGGCTTGTATCACCGCCGGTCCAATTGGTGACGCCGCCGGCTCTGGAATCAACTTGGCCAGCTCAGATGACATTTCAGCCAGTACCTCGCACAGTCCAGCCGGCAAAGCCGATCCAGCTGATTGCACCACCATTTCCACATCTACACAAAGAGACTCGGACTAGATAAGTTACCAGCTTCAGGACATGCATTTAGAGGAAGTTTCTACAACAATGGTGCAACCAGAAGCAATGACAAGGAGCAGATGAAGGGCGCTCTTCCACAAATTCAGCTTGTGGGTCGACAAGCTCCTAGAAGATGATTGACAAGGGACATTGGGCCAGAAGTGCAGAAAAGAGTCCAAAGCCTTCACAACAATGCAAGGGACTTCAGAGACTTGGGCTTTAGTGGCAAGAGAGGTCAGTGCTCAAAGATTCCTAACCCTACTCCAAGTCGAAGAGTAGGAGCAAGGCGCGTGCATGCCACAAGGACGGCACCTTCCATTTCTTGGCCGTGAGGTAAGAAAGGTAAGTTTTCAAATTAGATATTTGCCTCTTTCTGTTTTCGAGGGTAGGATTTAGATCATTTACATTTTTGAGTCAAAGACATTTTAGGAATAGGTCCTTTTTCGGTTATGCACTTTTGTAAGTTTTCTATTTGTGCACTTTTGTAAAGTTTCCATTTCTTTTCTTGAGTCGACCCTAGAAGGTCAAGCTGTCGAGCATATTAATAAGGCTCCTTCCAGCAATGTAGTTCGACAACCTATTTGATAATTAATAAAGATCAAATTTTCTTTCTACAAGTTATTCTCTCTAGAGACTTGTGTGCTTAGAACCTAGTTGAGACCAGCCCTCCTAACTCTAAGTTTGTTATTTATCACGAGGTTCATCATCCCTCGTGTGGTTCACTTCACCCTTCCATCTTTTACCAACCAGAAAACCCCCATCCAAAAGTCTAAGGTTGAGTTTCTCACCTAAACTTCTCCACACAGCCCACACGCATATAAGCCTTGAATCGAGACTGGTATCATTTTGGTATCACAGCTTAAAGCTCCTAAACCAGGTTGTGTCTATCCTTTAGTTAGTTTTGCTTCTTGTTCTCGCATTCGTTTAAGTCGCATTCTAGAAAAATCAAAAAACAAATAACACTAAACTCCAAACCGAGTGCATCTAGTTTCTACGTATATCACTAGGGCTTAGATTCACTTTTGCATTGCCATTCGCATTTTTCCTTTTGTTAAAGTCATATTTCCATTATTTTTAAGTTAAATTAAAAAGAAAAGAAAAACAAAATAGAAAAAATACCAAAAGAATTCGAATTGGACAGCTAGCACAAGTTGCAGGAAGTTTCCATTTTTCTAAACTTTCCTTTTCTCAGGTTTTTCCTTTTTCTCAACTTTTTCCTTTTTGTAAATTCGAATTCTCCTATAAAAGAAAACCCTCTTAATCTACTTAGGATCAAAATAACTTGTGTTTCTTTCTTGTACCACAATGGCAGAAGAGAATAGAGATGCAGCCGAGGCCATGATGGCCATGTTCACCACCCTCCAAACGCAACTTGCATCAATAGGCGAGAGGTTTGAGCGCGTGGAGAGGCCTGTGAGATTCTAGGCCATAAGGCACGTGAGAGCTGAGAAAACCGTGCTGAGGGTCCTGAGCACCTTAGGACACGGCACGAACAGGAGGAGCCCCAGCCAGATGGAGATGAGGACGCACAACCTCATAACTATCACCATAGGCCGAGAGGACCTCCACGGCAACTAGAGGTAGAAGGAGATGGCTTCGAGCCATATGGTCATCACCAGAGACCAAGCATGCCTCCTAGACATCATGAGGATGAATATGAACACGCCTATAACCGGGTAACTCATCCTGATGTCAAGTTAACCCCTCCTAATTTTGCAGGAAAAGTAGACCCCGAAGCCTATCTTGATTGGGAGAGGATGATGGATCACATCTTCGATCACTACAACCAACCAGGCCCTAGGAGAGTCTCCATGGCAGTAGCACAACTCACGGACAATGCCCTCATCTGGTGGGAGCGTGAGTTCAGATGCAAGGAACTTCAGAGACTTGGGCTTTAGTGGCAAGAGAGGTCAGTGCCCAAAGACTCCTAACCCTACTCTAAGTCGAAGACTAGGAGCAAGGCGCGTGCATGCCACAAGGACGGCCACCTTCCATTTCTTGGCTGTGAGGTAAGAAAGGTAAGTTTTCAAATTAGATATTTGCCTCTTTCTGTTTTGCAGGGTAGGATTTAGATCATTTACATTTTTGAGTCAAAGAAATTTTAGAAATAGGTCCTTTTTCGGTTATGCACTTTTGTAAGTTTTCTATTTGTGCACTTTTGTAAATATTCCATTTCTTTTCTTGAGTCGATCCTAGAAGGTCAAGCTGTCGAGCATATTAATAAGGCTCCTTCCAGCATTGTAGTTCGACAACCTTTTTGATAATTAATAAAGATCGAATTTATTTTCTACAAGTTATTCTCTCAAGAGACTTGTGCGCTTAGAACCTAGTTGAGACCAGCCCTCCTAGCTCTAAGTTTATGATTTTTATCACGAGGTTCATCACCCCTCGTGTGGTTCACTTCACCCTTCCATCTTTTACCAACCAGAAAACCCCCATCGAGAAGCCTAAGGTTGAGTTTCTCACCTAATCTTCTCCACACAGCCCACGCGCATATAAGCCTTGAATTGAGGCTGATATCATTTTGGTATCAGATCTTAAGGCTCCTAAACCAGGTTGTGTCTATAATTTAGTTAGTCTTGTTTCTTGTTCTTGCATTAGTTTAAGTCGCATTCTAGAAAAAAAAAATAACACTAAACTCCAAACCGTGTGCATCTAGCTTCTATGTGTATCACTAGGGCTTAGATTCACTTTTGCATTGCCATTCACGTTTTTCTTTTTGTTCAAATCATATTTCCATTATTTTTAAGTTAAATTAAAAAGAAAGGAAAAAGAAAATAGAAAAAATACCAAAAGAATTCGAATTGGACAGCTAGCACAAGTTGTATGAAGTTTCCATTTTTCTAAACTTTCCTTTTTTCAGGTTTTTCCTTCTTCTCAACTTTTTCCTTTTTGTAAATTCGAATTCTCCTATAAAAGAAAACCCTCCTAATCCACTTAGCAGCAAACTAACTTGTGTTTCTTTCTTGTAGCACAATGGCAGAAGAGAATAGAGATGCAGCCGAGGCCATTGATACAAGCCTTGATTCAAGGATGTATGCGCGTGGGCTGTTTGTAGAAGATTAGGTGAGAAACTCAACCTTAGGCTTCTGGATAGGGGTTTTCTGGTTGGTAAACGATGGAAGGGTGAAGTGAACCACACGAGGGGTGATGAACCTCGTGATAAATCACAAACTTAGAGCTAGGAGGGCTGGTCTCAACTAGGTTCTAAGCGCACAAGTCTCTCTTGAGAGAAAGCTCGTAGGAAAAAGTTCTACTTTATTAATAATCAAAAAGGTTGTCGAACTACAATGCTGGAAGGAGCCTTATTAATATGCTCGACAGCTTGACCTTCTAGGGTCGACACAAATAAAGAAAATGGAAAGTTTACAAAAGTGCACAAAAGGAAAAGATACAAAAGTGCATAATCAAAAAAAGGACCTATTCCTAAAATGTTTTTGACTCAAAATGTAAAGCAACTAGATCCTACCCTGCAAAACAGAAAGAGGCAAATATATTCGAATGTAAACTTACCTTAACTCACCTCATGGCCAAGAAAAGGAAAGTGGCCGTCCTTGTGGCATGCACGCGCCTTGCTCCTAGTCTTCGACTTGGAGTAGGGTTAAATATCTTTGGGCCTTGACCTCTCTTGCCACTAAAGCCCACGTCTCTGATGTTCCTTGTGTTGTTGAGAAGCCTTTGGACTCTAATTTGCTCTCCTGGCCCATTGTCCTTAGCTGCTCTTCCTCTAGAAGCTTGTCGACCCATAAGCTGAATTTGTGGAAGAGTGCTCTTGATCTGCTTCTTGTCATTGCTCCTGGAGGTACCACTGGTGTAGATACTTCCTCTAAGTGCATGTCCTGGAGCTGGTAGCTCATTTGGTCCGAGTCCTCTTGTGTAGAAGTGGAAGTGTGCGTGTACTTGGCTGGATGGCCTGTACTGGCTGGATTGTGCGCGGTACTGGCCGGAATGACTTCAGGACCGGCCAAGTTGATCCCGGAGTCGGCGGTGTCATCAGGGGGACCGGCGGTGTCATTCACGTCCCACCAAGTGTGCCGGAAGCTTGGGCCTCTCCGCCGGCGATGTTGACCGGTCTGGTCCTATAGGTCGAGGGTCCGGCGGTACTGTCTGGTCCGGCAGGCGCGCCAGATGGTCCTGCTGTCTCGGGCAAGCTTCCTGGTCGGCCAGTCTGGTCTCCTGGCTGGATGTACGACCTGATGTCCTCATCATTCCCTCCCTCTTCAGTAGGTTTTGTCCTCAAAACTGGATCATCTGCATGGAAAGGGGCCAAGTCAGTAACATTGAACGTATTGGACACATTAAACTCACCTGGAAGCTCGATCCGGTAGGCGTTGTTGTTGATCCTCTCGAGCACTCTGAATGGTCCATCTCCTCTTGGTGCTAGCTTGGAACTCCTTAGGTTTGGGAACCTCTCCTGCCGAGGTGTAGCCACACCCAATCGCCTGGTTGAAAGATCACCTCCTTTCTTCCTTTGTTGGCATGAGTCACGCACTGTCCGGTCCTCTTCTCCAAGTTTTCTGCTACCTTCTGGTGTAACCTCCTTATGAACTCTGCTTTGGATGCTCCGTTGAGGTTGGTCATCTCAGCTGGTGGCAGTGGTGTTTGCTCCAATGGGGTGAGAGGGTTGAAACCGTATACCACTTCAAATGGTGTCTTCTTGGTTGCTGAGTGCACGGCTCGGTTGTAGGCGAACTCTATGAATGGCAGGCACTCAACCCAAGTCTTTAGGTTCTTTCCTAATGTAGTCCTGAGAAGGGTTGATAGTGTCCTGTTGACAACTTCAGTTTGGCCATCGGTTTGAGGATGGCAGGTGGTAGAGAAGAGTAGCTTCGTGCCTAGCTTTTTCCAAAGGGTCCTCCAGAAATGGCTGAGGAACTTGGTGTCCCTGTCTGATACGATGGTCCTTGGCACTCCATGAAGCCGTATTATCTCCCTGAAGAACAGCTCAGCTGTTTGTGTGGCATCATTGACATTGGCACATGGGATGAAGTGTGCCATCTTGGAGAATCTGTCCACCACTACAAAGATTGCATCTTTGTGGTTGATCTTGGGCAGACCTAGAACAAAATCCATCGAGATGTCCACCCATGGATGTGTTGGTATGGGCAGTGGGAGATACAACCCGTGAGGTTGCACTGGGACTTTGCCTTCTTGCAAGTAATGCATCTTGCACAATGTGCTTCTACTGTCCTCTTGATGTGTGGCCAGTAGAAGTGCTCCTTGACCACTGCTAGAGTCTTGTCGACACCAAAGTGGCCCATGAGTCCTCCTCCATGAGCTCCTCGGATGATAAGCTTCCTTAGTGATCCCTGTGGTATGCACAGCCTTCTTTCTTGGAACAAGAATCCCTCATGGATGTAGAATTTGCCATGACTCTCTGTGCTACACTCCTTGTAGCTCTCAGCAAGGTCAGGATCATCCTTGTATAGATCCTTGATGTGCTCAAATCCTAGGACCTTTGCCTCCATGGTTGATATCAAGGCAAACCTCCTTGATAGTGCATCGGCTACCACATTGTCATTGCCCTTCTTGTACTTGATGACGTACGGGAAGGTCTCTATGAACTCCATCCACCTGGCATGTCTCCTCTTGAGATTGGTTTGCCCTCTGAGGTGTTTGAGAGTCTCGTGATCAGTGTGGATCACAAACTCCTTGGACAGCAAGTAATGCTGCCAAGTTCCAATGCTCGGACAAGGCATAGAGCTCCTTGTCATAAGTGGGTAGTTCAGTGAGGCACCACCTAGCTTCTCACTGAAGTATGCCACTGGTCTCCCTCCTTGGGTTAGCACTGCTCCTATGCCTATTCCAGAGGCATCACACTCCACTTCAAACGTTTTGTTGAAGTCGGGAAGGACTAGCACTGGTGCGTGTGTAAGGCTGTCCTTCAAGGCCTGGAATGCCTTCTCCTGAGCTTCTCCCCAGCTGAATCCCACGTTCTTCTTCACTACTGCACAGTGGTGAGGCAATACTGCTGAAGTTGGGCACGAATCTCCTATAGAAGCTGGCCAGTCCGTGGAAGCTCCTTACTTGGCTGATGTTCCCTGGTGTTGGCCATTCTTGTATGGCTCGAATCTTCTCCTCATCAACCTGTAGGCCCTGTGAACTCACAACAAAACCTAAAAAGACAAGCTTATCAGCATAAAGGTGCACTTCTTGAGATTGGCATAAAGCTCTTCTTGAAGGGTTTTAAGTACCATCTCAAGATGTGTGAGGTGTTCTTAGGCACTTACTATAAACAAGGATATCATCAAAATAAACTACTACGAACTTACTGATGTAGCCCTAAGAACTTGGTTCATAAGGCGCATGAACGTGCTTGGGGCATTAGTCAAGCCAAATGGCATGACTGTCCACTCATAGAGTCCTTGCTTTGTCTTGAAAGCGGTTTTCCACTCATCACCTTCCTTCATTCTTACCTGGTGGTATCCACTTTGAGGTCTATCTTGGAGAAGATCGTGGCTCCACTCAGCTCATCTAGCATGTTATCCAGTCGTGGTATTGGATGCCTATACTTGACTGTGATGTTGTTGATGGCTCGGCAGTCCACACACATGCGCCAAGTTCCATCCTTCTTGGGCACTAGTAGCACTGGTACAGCACATGGACTGAGGCTCTCTCGAACATATCCTTTCTCCAGGAGCTCCTTGACTTGCTTCTCAAGCTCCTTGGACTCCTCTGGACTCATCCGGTAGGCTGGCCGGTTGGGCAGGGCTGCTCCGGGCACTAGATCAATCTGGTGTTCTATGCCACGTAAAGGAGGCAAGCCTGCTGGTATCTCCTCTGGAAATACATCCTGGAATTTGTTGAGGAGTGTTGCTACTTCATGAGGTAGCTCTACCTGTCCCTGTTCTATACTCAACACTTCCTTGAAAACCATTAGTAACATTAAGTCCTTCGAGGCTAAAGCTCTCCGGACATGACTAGGTTGAATAAGAAAGTTAGACTTGACAAGTTTCTTTTCCTTACTCATTTGGAGTTGTAGCTCATGTACTTGGGCAGGTGTAAGAGGAGCTAGGCTGACCTTTCTCTTGTCATGCACGAAGGTGTAGAGATTGGTTCTGCCATCATGCCTGGTCTCTTTGTCAAACTGCCATGGTCTTCCTAGCAGAAGATGGCCAGCTTGCATGGGCACCACGTCGCACACAACCTGGTCTTGGTACTTGCCCACACTGAATGGCACAGTGACTTGCTCATGAATCTTGAGCTCCACTTTGTCATCAAGCCATCTCAGTCTATATGGTCGAGGATGCCGTGTCCTCTCTAGACCTAGCTTATCAACCATATACGCACTAGCAACGTTAGTGCAAGAACCACCATCTATGATGAGGTTACATACCTTTCCTTGATGGTGCAACGGCTGTGGAAGATGTTCTCCCTTTGGATGGTCTCTGAAGGATCCACCATTGCACTGAGGATACGTCTAGTGACCAGCACTTCCCCCACATCAGGGTACTCAATGTCACCATATTCTCCTTCTGGTTCATATTCCTCTTCATCTTGGGACTCATATTCTCCTGCCTCCGTAATCAGCATGACTCGGTTGTTTGGGCACTCCCTTGAGATGTGTCCACGTCCCCTGCACTTGAAACAAGTTATGTCACGTGATCTTTGAGGGTTAGAAGACTTACCAGGCTCTCTCTGGTCACGGGTGGGTTCAGGAGGCTTGCTCTTGAACCTTGACTCGATCTCTACGCTTTTGCCTTTGTCCACTGTCTTAGGCATGTTGCTTGGTGCCCAAGGTGTCTTAGGCTTGCTGCGGATGTCTTGGCTCTTACGTTTGATGTGCTGTTCAGCTTGCACAGATAGGTGGAACAAGTCCTTGAAGTCGTTGTAGATTTGCCTTTCCACCTTGCAGCTGATCCTTTCTTGGAGTCCATCCAAGAATTGCGCCATCAATGCTTCTTCATCATCATTGAGCTCCAATCTGTTCCTTAACCTCTCGAACTCTTCATAGTACTCCTCTACTGATCTGGTACCCTGCTTAAGAGTACGAAAACGTCGTTGCAAATCCCTATGAAAGTAAGGTGGAACATACCTTTGTCGCATGAGGTCTTTCATGTCGACCCATGAGTCTACGGGTCTCATTCTCTTCCTCCTTCTGTCAGATACCTCACGATCCCACCAGATGAGGGCATTGTCCGTGAGTTGTGCTACTGCCATTGAGACTCTCCTAGGTCCTGGTTGGTTGTAGTGATCAAAGATATGATCCATTCGCTTCTCCCAATCTAGGTAAGCCTCGGGGTCTACTTTTCCTGCAAAAGTTGGAGGAGTTAGTTTAACATCAGGATGAATTACCCGGTTATAGGTGTGTTCATCTCCATCCTCATGACGTCTAGGAGGCATTCTGGGTCTCTGGTGAAGACCATATGGCTCAAAGCCATCATCTTCTGCCTCTGGTTGCCGTGGAGGTCCTCTCGGCCTATGGTGATAGTTATGAGGTTGCGTGTCCTCATCTCCATCTGGCTGGGGTTCCTCCTGTTCGTGCCGTGTCCTAAGGTACTCAGGACCCTCAGGACGATCTGGCTCAGCTCTCACGTGCCTTATGGCCTGGAATCTTACTGGTCTCTCCACGCTCCAACCTCTCGCCTATGGATGCGAGTTGTGTTTGGAGTGTGGTGAACATGGCCATCATGGCTTCAGCTGCGTCTCTATTCTCTTCTCCCATGTGTGCTACAAAGAAAGAAGACAATTAGGGTGCTCCTAAATTATTAGGAGAGTTTTCTTTTTATATGTGGTTTGAAAAAAATGCAAAAGGAAAAATTCTAAAGAAAGGAAATTCAAAAAAGGAAACTTCCTAGACAACTTGTGCTAGCTGTCCAATTCGAATTCTTTTAGTATCTTTTCTATTTTCTTTTTCTTTTCTTTTTAATTAGACTTAAAAATAAAGGAAATATGACTTAAACAAAAAGGAAAACGTGTATGCAATGCAAAAAGTGAATCTAAACCCTAGTGATACACGTAGGAGGCTAGATGCACTCGGTTTGGAGTTTGAGGTTATTTTTTTGATTTTTCTTGAATGCGACTTAAACTAATGCAAGAACACAAAACAAAACAAGCAAAAGGATAGAAACAACCTGGTTTAGGAGCTTTAAGCTCTGATACCAAAATGATACAAGCCTTGATTCAAGGATGTATGCGTGGGCTGTTTGTAGAAGATTAGGTGAGAAACTCAACCTTAGGCTTCTGGATAGGGGTTTTCTGGTTGGTAAACGATGGAAGGGTGAAGTGAACCACACGAGGGTGATGAACCTCGTGATAAATCACAAACTTAGAGCTAGGAGGGCTGGTCTCAACTAGGTTCTAAGCGCACAAGTCTCTCTTAGAGAAAAACTTGTAGGGAAAAAGTTCTACTTTATTAATAATCAAAAGGTTGTCGAACTACAATGCTGGAAGGAGCCTTATTAATATGCTCGACAGCTTGACCTTAGGGTCGACTCAAATAAGAAAAGGAAAGTTTACAAAAGGAAAAAATACAAAAGTGTATAACCTAAAAAAAGGACCTATTCCTAAAATGTTCTTGACTCAAAATGTAAAGCAACTAGATCCTACCCTGCAAAACAGAAAGAGGCATATATTCGAATGTAAACTTACCTTAACTTACCTCATGGCCAAGAAATGGAAGGTGGCCGTCCTTGTGGCATGCACGCGCCTTGCTCCTAGTCTTCGACTTGGAGTAGGGTTAAAAATCTTTGGGCCTGACCTCTCTTGCCACTAAAGCCCAAGTCTCTGATGTTCCTTGTGTTGTTGAGAAGCCTTTGGACTCTAATTTTCTCTTCTGGCCCATTGTCCTTAGCTGCTCTTCCTCTAGGAGCTTGTCGACCCATAAGCTGAATTTGTGGAAGAGTGCTCTTGATCTGCTTCTTGTCATTGCTCCTGGGGGTACCACTGGTGTAGATACTTCTTCTAGGTGCATGTCCTGGAGCTGGTAGCTCATTTGGTCCGAGTCCTCTTGTGTAGAAGTGGAAGTGCGCGTGTACTCAGCTGGATCGGCTGTACCGGCTGGATTGTGCGTGGTACTGGCCGGAATGACTTCAGGACCGGCCAAGTTGATCCCGAGTCGGCGGTGTCATCAGAGGGACCGGCGGTGGCGGTGTCATTCACGCCCCCACAAGTGTGCCGGAAGCTTGGGCCTCCGCGATGTTGACCGGTCTGGTCCTATAGGTCGAGGGTCCGCGGTACTGTCTGGTCCGGCAGGCGCCCAGATGGTCCTGCTGTCTCGGCAAGCTTCCTGGTCGGCCAGTCTGGTCTCCTGGCTGGATGTACGACCTGATGTCCTCATCAGTTTCTGTTCACATTGTAAATCCTGGCAAAGACTCAATGTATAATATACCTGGAGATTCTCCATAAGTCTAAGTCATTCATTCTCTCTTTGAGTTTTCAGATTCAATTCTTACATAATCTCAATATTCTTATGGTATCACATAAGATCTTATCTTTTCTACTCAAATCTCTCAGTTTCTAATCTAAAATTCTGTCAAAAATCTCTCAGTTTCTAATCTAAAATTCTGTCAAAAATCTCTCAGTCTTTAGACTAAAAACTCACGGTTTCATTCAACCATAAAAGCTGCTTCCTTTGAGCTCTTCAAAGCCTAACAATGGAGGATACAGTTCAAATTAGTTCCAGCCTGAAACCCACGGTGATAGCAGTAGTTCTCAAAGGCTTGAACTACACATTATGGTCAAGAACCATCAAGACAGCCATTTGTGGCAAAGGACTTTGGAATCACATCTTGAAGGATAATACTCCATCTATAGATGATCCAAAGGAGAAGAAGGATGAGGCAACAAGAAAAGAAGAAGCTAGGTGGTTCCAAGAAGATCAATCAGTCCTTGGATTCCCCCAAAATTCATTGGACCCATCCATTCTTGAAGCTTATTCACATTGTGAAACTGCCAAGTCTCTTTGGGACACTCTCAAGAGGGTGTATGGGGATGTTTCAAACCTCAGCCGTGTGTGTGAGGTTAAGAAGGCTCTCAATGATCTACACCAAGAGGATATGGAGTTCACAAAATTCCTGGGCAAGTTCCAGTCAACATGGTCCGAGCTTGACATGTTGAGACCAAGTTCTATGGATCCAAAGGTGCTTAATGAAAAGAAGGAACAAGACAAGATATTTGGGCTCCTTCTCAACCTAAATCCAGCCTTTAAGGATGTGATTAAGTCCATCCTGAGAGAGCCAAACCTCCCTGATTTCGAAGAGGTGTGCTCACGGATTCAAAAGGAGCAAGGCAACATTGGTTTGTTTGGTGGTAAAGGAGAACTAGTCATGGCCAACAAAAGCGTGTTTAAGCAAGAGGATAGGAAGAGTGTGATGTGAGCATTGTAAGAGGAATGGCCACATCAAGGACAAGTGCTGGATACTTCATCCTCATCTCAAGCCAAACCGGTTCAAGGATTCAAAGGCTAACATCTCTCAAATGGTTGCGACTGAACCTGCAAGTTCATCCAACCAAGGAGGGGAGCTAGCTATGAATGTATCCATGGAGTATGTTAAGAAGAGTGACTTGGAGGATCTCATCAAGGCCTATGCCTCAAAACTCTCCGGTATCACACTCTACTCCCATAAATCGCTTGATAAACCTGATCATAAGTTGGTAGTGGATTCAGGTGCTTCTCACCATATGATTAGCAATGCTAGGTTGTTAAAGAACATTGAACCATGTCTAGGACAAGTAACTATAGCTGATGGTTAGGGTATTCCAATTGAAGGAACCGGAAAATTAAGACTATTTGACAAAGAAACTAATGCATTCTTTGTACCTAAATTTAAGTCTAATCTAGTTTCTGTCAAAAAGGCTACTAAAGACCTCAATTGCAATGTTACATTTGGGCCTAACAATGTTTACTTTCAGGATATTAAGAGTGGTAAGATACTTGGAGGAGGTGTAACTCAAGATGAGCTCTATGTTCTTGAAGACCCTCCAAGCAATTTGGATTCCTTAGCTTTCAAATCTTGTGTTTTTGCTAATAAAGATGTCTTATGGCATGCTAGATTAGGACATCCTCATGCTCGTGCTTTAAGCTTAATAATTCCTAATGTCGCATATGATCACTCAGTTTGTGAGGCTTGTATCCTTGGCAAACATTGTCGTGTTGTTTTCCCTAAATCGTCTACAATTTATGAGCATTGCTTTGATTTAGTACATTCCGATGTTTGGACCTCACCTTACATGTCTAGAGATAGGAATAAATACTTTGTGACCTTTTTAGATGAGAAATCGAAATATACATGGGTTACATTACTTCCATCTAAAGATAGGGTTTATGAGGCATTTATAAACTTTCATAATTATGTTACTAATCAATTCAATGCCAAGATCAAAGTGTTAAGATCAGATAATGAGGGGAATACACAAGTCAAAGATTCAAAGCTCATCTAAACAAACATGGAATACTACATCAAACTAGCTGTCCACACACACCACAACAAAATGGAGTTGCTGAAAGGAAGAACCGACACTTAATGGAAGTAGCAAGATCCATGATGTTTCATACCAATGTTCCTAAAAGTTTTTGGGAGATGCAGTCTTGGTTGCTTGCTACCTCATCAATCGGATTCCAACCAAAGTCTTGCAAGATATATCCCCATTTGAGGTACTCAATAAAACTAAACCTTCCATTGATCATTTACGTGTATTTGGGTGTGTGTGCTTTGTGTATGTTCCAGGTGATCTAAGAAACAAGTTGGAGGCAAAGAGCATCAAGTGTATGTTCCTTGGATATTCGACAACACAAAAGGGTTATAAGTGCTATGATCCGAGCAACAACAGGACATATGTGTCTAGAGATGTCAAGTTCATAGAAGAACAAAGCTATTATGATCAGAAAGATTGGGAAGGATTGAAGGATCTCTCAAGGTCACCTTCTGATTTGGCTACGAGTTTGAGGTTTCTCTTGAATCATTTGGGAAATGATCTGCCAAAGGATTCAAGACACGAAGAAACAAGAACCTTAAGTAGTTCACAAGATACCCAAGAGAATGAACAAGGGTGGTAACTCAAGAACCAACTCCAATCCAAGAAGAAGCTATGGCCCAAAATCAAGAACAAGACGACTTGAAGTGGGTATAGAGGAACCTATTCACCAAATGGAAGAGGAAACGGTTGTAGAGGAGGCTGCACCACCTGTTCAGCATTTAAGGAGGAGTACTAGACTTAGGAACACTAGGGTATTCTACAACAACCAGGCCGTGGCTCATCCCATACAAGCTGTTTGTTCCCTTGACCTCTTGCCATCTAGTCATCAAGAATTCCTTGGAAAGATTGAACAAAGTCAGATTCCAAGGACTTATGAAGAAGCTGAGAGCAAGAAAGAATGGTTAGATGCAGTAAGAGATGAGAAGGGAGCTATGGAAAGGAATCATACATGGGATATACAAGAACTTCCCAAAGGCAAGAAGGCTGTGAGTTCCAAGTGGGTGTTCGCCATCAAGTATAAGAGCAATGGGGACATAGAAAGGTACAAGGCACGTCTAGTTGCAAGAGGTTTCACTCAGACATATGGAGAGGACTATACTGATACATTTGCACCGGTGGCTAAGCTACACACTGTAAGGGTTGTTCTTTCACTAGTTACGAATCTGACTTGGGACTTATGGCAAATGGATGTCAAGAACGCATTCCTACAAGGAGAACTTGGAGAGGAAGTGTATATGACTCCACCACCAGGCCTTGAAGATTTTGCAAAGAGGGACAGGTTCTAAGACTTAGGAAGGCAATATATGGGTTGAAGCAGTCACCAAGGGCCTGGTATCACAAATTAAGCTCCACACTTACTGATAATGGGTTTAGGAAATCCCATTCAGATCATACTTTGTTCACTCCTCAAAACTCCAAAGGAATCGTGGTGGTCTTGGTTTATGTGGATGACCTTATCATCACAGGAGATGATAAGGAAGGAATTCAGTCCACAAAGGCCTTCTTAAACAGATCATTTGACATCAAGGATCTTGGAGAGTTGAAGTACTTGTTGGGTATTGAAGTGTGTCGGTCTCAAGAAGGGCTCTTTCTATCCCAAAGAAAGTATGCTCTTGATCTGTTGACAGACACGGGAAAGCTTGGGGCTAAACCGGCCAAAACTCCTCTTGAAGATGGCTACAAGGTCAACGGAAAGGGGAGAAAGCTGATGAGTTATTTAAGGATGTTTCTCAGTATAGGAGACTAGTTGGGAAGCTGATCTACCTCACCCTCACACGACCAGACTTGTGTTTTGCTGTGAATCAAGTAAGTCAACATATGCAAAAACCTACTGTATATCATTGGAAGATGGTAGAAAGGATCCTTAGATACATCAAAGGATCTCCTGGTCAAGGCATATGGGTGGGAAAGAATGGGAACACTGAGATTGTCGGTATTGTGATGCGGATTGGGCTGGTGATAGGGTGGATAGGAAATCAACCACTGGGTATTGCACCTTCATTGGTGGGAACTTAGTCACTTGGAAGACTAAGAAGCAGAAGGTGGTATCATGTTCTAGTGCTGAAGCAGAATATAGGGCTATGAGGAAGCTGACAAATGAAGTAACTTGGCTCAAAGCACTCTTGAAAGATTTCGGTATTGCACAACCAGGGCCAATTACCTTCCATTGTGATAATCAGGCAGCCATTCACATAGCTTCAAACTCAGTGTTTCACAAGAGGACCAAGCACATAGAGATCGACTGCCATAAGGTTAGGGAGAAAGTTCAAGATGGAACCATTCTGCCATGTTATACAAGGAGTGAAGACCAACTAGCTGACATCTTCACAAAGGCAGCAAGTCTCAAAGTTTGCAAGAACATCTTTAGCAAACTTGGGCTTGTTGATTTATCACACCCATGATCAAAGGTCTCCTAATCCAAGAGCAGCACACTCTTTTTCCCTTATTAACGTTTTGTCCCAAGTGGTTTTCCTTAATAAGGTTTTTAATGAGGTGTTGCCTTGGGTTCCCAAGCTTAAGACTTTAGGGTGATTCCAAAGTCTTTAGCTTGAGGGGAGTATTGACATAGGAAAATCAAATAAGACCTATCTTGACCTACAAGGCAAGTGTGAGCACGAAAATTCAGTTTGAATAACAAAGGAAATGAAAAAGGATGGGTTATTATTAACCACATGGTTGAAATGGTTAAATAGCTACCTTGGGAGAAGAATCAAGGTGAAAAAGTCATGCCCATGCTGCACAAAGTCTTGGCAACCACACCAAACAGTCATGCCCATGCTGCACACAGTCTTGGCAACCACACCAAACAGTCATGCCCATGCTGTCTCCTCTCTTCTCATTGGTTGTTGACAGGCTCCTCCTCTATTCAAACTCATCCACAAGTTTGAATTCTTTGTTCACTGAAAACCTCTATAAAAGGAAGACTCAATGTATGCTTTTGAGATTCTTCCTAAGTCTAAGTTTCCATACTATTTTCAGATTCAATTCTTCACATTTCTCCTCTATAATCTCAATATTCTTACAGTTGTATCTCCCACTGCCCATACCTACACATCCATGCGTGGACATCTCAATGGACTTCGTTCTAGGTCTGCTGTTCGACAAGGCCGCCCATACAAAGCCTCATATGGTGACATCTTTATACTACTATGATAGCTATTGTTGTACGCGAACTCTGCTAACGGTAAATATCTTTCTCAACGACCTCCCCAATCCAACATACACGCTCGTAACATATCCTCAAGGGTTTGAATTGTTCTTTCCGACTGCCCATCTATCTGTGGGTGATATGCGGTACTCAGATGCACTTTTATCCCAAGTGTCTTTTGGAATGCTTGCCAAAATATTGAGGTAAATTTCGGGTCTCGGTCCGAAACAATGATCACTGAAACCCATGCAGTCTAACAATCACTTCCACATATACTCTTGCTAAGTGGTCAACATTGTCTGTCTTCTTAATCGCCAAGAAATTATTGACATAGGAAAATCAAATAAGACCTATCTTGACCTACAAGGCAAGTGTGAGCACGAAAATTCAGTTTGAATAACAAGGGAAATGAAAAAGGATGGGTTATTATTAACCACATGGTTGAAATGGTTAAATAGCTACCTTGGGAGAAGAATCAAGGTGAAAAAGTCATGCCCATGCTGCACA
>JAENJI010000175.1:2778-13372 GCA_018901935.1 Pugionium cornutum | reverse complement strand
ATGGATGTGTTGGTATGGGCAGTGGGAGATACAACCCGTGAGGTTGCACTGGGACTTTGCCTTCTTGCAAGTGATGCATCTTGCACAATGTGCTTCTACTGTCCTCTTGATGTGTGGCCAGTAGAAGTGCTCCTTGACCACTGCTAGAGTCTTGTCGACACCAAAGTGGCCCATGAGTCCTCCCTCCATGAGCTTCTCGGATGATAAGCTCCCTTAGTGATCCTTGTGGTATGCACAGCCTTCTTTCTCGGAACAAGAATCCTCATGGATGTAGAATTTGCCATGACTCCCTGTGCTACACTCCTTGTAGCTCTCAGCAAGGTCAGGATCATCCTTGTATAGATCCTTGATGTGCTCAATCCTAGGACCTTTGCCTCCATGGTTGATATCAAGGCAAACCTCCTTGATAGTGCATCGGCTACCACATTATCTTTGCCCTTCTTGTACTTGATGATGTACGGGAAGGTCTCTATGAACTCCATCCACCTGGCATGTCTCCTCTTGAGATTGGTTTGCCCTCTGAGGTGTTTGAGAGTCTCGTGATCAGTGTGGATCACAAACTCCTTGGACAGCAAGTAATGCTGCCAAGTCTCCAATGCTCGGACAAGGGCATAAAGCTCCTTGTCATAAGTGGGTAGTTCAGTGAGGCACCACCTAGCTTCTCACTGAAGTATGCCACTGGTCTCCTCCTTGGGTTAGCACTGCTCCTATGCCTATTCAGAGGCATCACACTCCACTTCAAACGCCTTGTTGAAGTCGGGAAGGACTAGCACTGGTGCATGTGTAAGGCTGTCCTTCAAGGCCTGGAATGCCTTCTCTGAGCTTCTCCCCAGCTGAATCCCACGTTCTTCTTCACTACTGCCGTCAGTGGTGAGGCAATACTGCTGAAGTTGGGCACGAATCTCCTATAGAAGCTGGCCAGTCCGTGGAAGCTCCTTACTTGGCTGATGTTTCCTGGTGTTGGCCATTCTTGTATGGCTCGAATCTTCTTCATCAACCTGTAGGCCCTGTGAACTCACAACAAAACCTAAAAGACAAGCTTATCAGTAAAGGTGCACTTCTTGAGATTGGCATAAAGCTCTTCTTGTCGAAGGGTTTTAAGTACCATCTCAAGATGTGTGAGGTGTCCGTAGGCACTTACTATAAACAAGTATGTCATCAAAGTAAACTACAACTTACTGATGTACGCCCTAAGAACTTGGTTCATAAGGCATGAAGGTGCTTGGGGCATTAGTCAAGCCAAATGGCATGACTGTCCACCAGAGAGCCCTTGCTTTGTCTTGAAAGCAGTCTTCCACTCATCACCTTCCTTCATTCTTACCTGGTGGTATCCACTTTGAGGTCTATCTTGGAGAAGACCGTGGCTCCACTCAGCTCATCTAGCATGTCATCCAGTCGTGGTATTGGATGCCTATACTTGACTGTGATGTTGTTGATTGCTCGGCAGTCCACACATTCGCCATCCTTCTTGGGCACTAGTAGCACTGGTACAGCACATGGACTGAGGCTCTCTCGACATATCCTTTCTCCAGGAGCTCCTTGACTTGCTTCTCAAGCTCCTCCTCTGGACTCATCCGTAGGGCTGGCCGGTTGGGCAGGGCTGCTCCGGCACTAGATCAATCTGGTGTTCTATGCCACGTAAAGGCAAAGCCTGCTGGTATCTCCTCTGGAAATACATCCTGGAATTTGTTGAGGAGTGTTGCTACTTCATGAGGTAGCTCTACCTGTCCCTGTTCTACTCAACACTTCCTTGAAAACCATTATTATCATTAAGTCCTTCGAAAGCTCTCGGACATGACTAGGTTGAATAAGAAAATTAGACTTGACAAGTTTCTTTTCCTTACTCATTTGGAGTTGTAGCTCATGTACTTGGGCAGGTGTAAGAGGAGCTGACCTTTCTCTGTCATGAAGGTGTAGAGATTGGTTCTGCCATCATGCCTGGTCTCTTTGTCAAACTGCCATGGTCTTCCTAGTAGAAGATGGCCAGCTTGCATGGGCACCACGTCGCACACGACCTGGTCTTGGTACTTGCCCACACTGAATGGCACAGTGACTTGCTCATGAATCTTGAGCTCCACTTTGTCATCAGCCATCTCAGTCTATATGGTCGAGGATGCCGTGTCCTCTCTAGACCTAGCTTATCAACCATATACGCACTAGCAACGTTAGTGCAAGAACCACCATCTATGATGAGGTTACATACCTTTCCTTGGTGCACGGCTGTGGAAGATGTTCTCCTTTGGATGGTCTCTGAAGGATCCACCATTGCACTGAGGATGCCTAGTGACCAGCACTTCCCACATCAGGGTACTCAATGTCACCATATCCTTCTGGTTCATAGTCCTCTTCATCTTGGGACTCATATTCTCCTGCCTCCGTAATCAGCATGACTGTTTGGGCACTCCTTGAGATGTGTCCACGTCCACTGAAACAATGTCACGTGATCTTTGAGGGTTAGAAGACTTACCAGGCTCTCTGGTCACGGTGGGTTCAGGAGGCTTGCTCTTGAACCTTGACTCGATCTCTTTTTTTGTCCTGTCGGTCTTAGGCATGCTTGGTGCCCAAGGTGTCTTAGGCTTGCTGCGGATGTCTTGGCTCTTCGCTTGATGTGCTTGCACAGATAGGTGGAACAAGTCCTTGAAGTCGTTAGATTTGCCTTTCCACCTTGCAGCTGATCCTTTCTTGGAGTCCATCCAAGAATTGTGCCAATGCTTCTTCATCATCATTGAGCTCCAATCTGTTCCTTAACCTCTCGAACTCTTCATAGTACTCCTCTGATCTGGTACCCTGCTTAAGAGTATGAAATCCCTATGAAAGTAAGGTGGAACATACCTTATGAGGTCTTTCATGTTGACCCATGAGTCTACGGTCTCATTCTCTTCCTCCTTCTGTCAGATACCTCACGATCCCACCAGATGAGGGCATTGTCCGTGAGTTGTGCTACTGCCATTGAGACTCTCCTAGGTCCTGGTTGGTTGTAGTGATCAAAGATATGATCCATTCGCTTCTCCCAATCTAGGCCTGGGTCTACTTTTCCTGCAAAAGTTGGAGGAGTTAGTTTAACATCAGGATGAATTACCCGGTTATAGGTGTGTTCATCCTCATGACGTCTAGGAGGCATTCTTGGTCTCTGGTGAAGACCATATGGCTCAAAGCCATCATCTTCTGCCTCTGGTTGCCGTGGAGGTCCTCTCGGCCTATGGTGATAGTTATGAGGTTGCGTGTCCTCATCTCCATCTTGGGGTTCCTCCTGTTCGTGCCGTGTCCTAAGGTACTCAGGACCCTCAGGACGATCTGGCTCAGCTCTCACGTGCCTTATGGCCTGAATCTGGTCTCCACATCCAACCTCTCGCCTATGGATGAGTTGTGTTTGGAGTGTGAAACATGGCCATCATGGCTTCAGCTGCGTCTCTATTCTCTTCTCCATGTGTGCTACAAAGAAAGACAATTATGCTCCTAAATTATTAGGAGAGTTTTCTTTTATATGGTTTGAAAAATGCAAAAGGAAAATTCTAAAGAAAGGAATTTGAAAAAAACTTCCTAGACAACTTGTGCTAGCTGTCCAATTCGAATTTTTCAGTATCTTTTATTTTCTTTCTTTTCAATTAACACTTGGAAATATGATTAAACAAAAAAGGAAAAATAATGCAAAAGTGAAAATTCTAAACCCTAGTGATACTAGGAGGCTAGATGCACTTTTGAGTTTGAGGTTTTTTTGATTTTTTCTTGAATGCGACTTAAACTAATGCAAGAACAAGAAACAAAACAAGCAAAGGATAGAAACAACCTGGTTTAGGAGCTTTAAGCTCTGATACCAAAATGATACAAGCCTTGATTCAAGGATGTGCTATGGGTGTTTGGAGAAGATTAGGTGAGAAACTCACCTTAGGCTTCTGGATAGGGGTTTTCTGGTTGGTAAACGATGGAAGGTGAAGTGAACCACACGAGGGGTGATGAACCTCGTGATAAATCACAAACTTAGAGCTAGGAGGGCTGGTCTCAACTAGGTTCTAAGCGCACAAGCTCTTTGAGAGAAAACTGTAGGAAAAAGTTCTACTTTATTAATAATCAAAAGGTTGTCGAACTACAATGCTGGAAGGAGCCTTATTAATATTCAGCTTGACCTTCTAGGGTCGACTCAAAATAAGAAAAGGAAAGTTTACAAAAGTGCACAAAAGGAAAAGATAAAATAACCGAAAAGGACCTATTCCTAAAATGTCTTGACTCAAAATGTAAAGCAACTAGATCCTACCCTGCAAAACAGAAAGAGGCATATATTCGAATGTAAACTTACCTTAACTCACCTCACGGCCAAGAAATGGAAGGTGGCGCCTTGTGGCATGCAGCTTGCTCCTAGTCTTCGACTTGGGTAGTTAAATATCTTGGGCCTGACCTCTCCCACTAAAGCTCAAGTCTGATGTTCCTTGTGTTGTTGAGAAGCCTTTGGACTCTAATTTGCTCTTCTGGCCCATTGAGCTGCTCTTCCTCTAGAAGCTTGTCGACCCATAAGCTGAATTTGTGGAAGAGTGCTGATCTGCTTGTCATTGCTCCTGGAGGTACTGGTGTAGATACTTCCTCTGTGCATGTCCTGGAGCTGGTAGCTCATTTGGTCCGAGTCTCTTGAGTGAAGTGTGCACGATGGCCTGTACCGGCTAGTGCGTAC
This sequence comes from Pugionium cornutum, assembly GCA_018901935.1. Taxonomy (NCBI): domain Eukaryota; kingdom Viridiplantae; phylum Streptophyta; class Magnoliopsida; order Brassicales; family Brassicaceae; genus Pugionium; species Pugionium cornutum. Next base: position 8,709 of record JAENJI010000175.1, on the reverse strand, counting down.
TGGCCGGAATGACTTCAGGACCGCCAAGTTGATCCTGGTGCATCAGACCGGTGTCATTCAGTGTGCCGGCTTGGGCCTCCGCCGTGTTGAGGTCTGGGTCCTATGGTCGAGGGTCCGGCGGTACTGTCTATGCCAGATGGTCCTGTCTCAAGCTTCCTGGTCGGCCAGTCTGGTCATCTGGCTGGATGTAAAGACCTGATGTCCTCAGGTCAGCCAGGAGACCAGATTGACCAGGAAGCTTGGAGACAGTAAGGACATCTCTGACAGCAGTAAGGATCCCTATGTCAGAGGAATAGAGAGGCCTGACTGTACGTGAGACAGTTCTGATGAAGCAATGATCAACTGTCCTGATCCAGTACCTTTCAATCCAGCTGACAGGTCCAAGAATTTCACACAAGAGGACTCACCAAATGAGCTACCAGTTCCAGGTGTGAAAGTATCTAAAGTGGTCAGAGCATGACAAGAGCAGATCAAGAGCACTCTTCCACAAATTCAGCTTGGTGAAGCTTCAGAAAAGCAGCTGACAATGTAGTAAGACAAATTGAGTCCAAAGCTTCAACAACACAAGGCATCAGTCTTGGGCTTTAGAATCCAAGATATTTAACCTCTGATATACAAGCCTTGATTCAAGGATGTGCGTGGGCTGTTTGTAGAAGATTAGGTGAGAAACTCAACCTTAGGCTGGATAGGGGTTTTCTGGTTGGTAAACGATGGAAGGGTGAAGTGAACCACACGAGGGTGATGAACCTCGTGATAAATCACAAACTTAGAGCTAGGAGGGCTGGTCTCAACTAGGTTCTAAGCGCACAAGATTCTTGAGAGAAAACTTGTAGGAAAAAGTTCTACTTTATTAATAATCAAAAGGTTGTCAACTACAATGCTGGAAGGAGCCTTATTAATATGCTCGACAGCTTGACCTTCTAGGGTCGACTCAAATAAAGAAAAGGAAAGTTTACAAAAGTGCACAAAAGGAAAAGATACAAAAGTGCATAACCGAAAAAGGACCTATTCCTAAAATGTTCTTGACTCAAAAATGTAAAGCAACTAGATCCTACCCTGCAAAACAGAAAGAGGCATATATTCGAATGTAAACTTACCTTAACTCACCTCACGGCCAAGAAATGGAAGGTGGCCGTCCTTGTGGCATGCAGCGCTTGCTCCTAGTCTTCGACTTGGAGTAGGGTTAAAATCTTTGGGCCTGACCTCTCTTGCCACTAAAGCCCAAGTCTCTGATGTTCCTTGTGTTGTTGAGAAGCCTTTGGACTCTAATTTGCTCTTCTGGCCCATTGTCCTTAGCTGCTCTTCCTCTAGAAGCTTGTCGACCCATAGGCTGAATTTGTGGAAGAGTGCCCTTGATCTGCTTCTTGTCATTGCTCCTTGAGGTACCACTGGTGTAGACACTTCCTCTAAGTGCATGTCCTGGAGCTGGTAGCTCATTTGGTCCGAGTCCTCTTGTGTAGAAATGGAAGTGCGCGTGTACTCGGCTGGATTGGCTGTACCGGCTGGATTGTGCGTGGTACTGGCCGGAATGACTTCAGGACCGGCCAAGTTGATCCCGGAGTCGGCGGTGTCATCAGGGGGACGGCGGTGTCATTCACGTCCCCACCAAGTGTGCCGGAAGCTTGGGCCTCTCCGCCGGCGATGTTGTCCGGTCTGGTCCTTTAGGTCGAAGGTCCGACGGTACTGTCTGTCCGCAGCGCGCCAGATGGTCCTGCTGTCTCGGGCAAGCTTCCTGGTCAGCCAGTCTGGTCTCCTGGCTGGATATGCGACCTGATGTCCTCATCAAAAGGTCCGGGATGCACTAGACCAAGGCAGATGAACATTTCCGCTGGAGAGGAAATGCAACTTGTGGCGACGTGGATGACACCGCCGGCCCAATTGGTGACACCGCCGGCTCTGGAATCATCCTGGCTGGCTCCGATGACAATTCGGCCAGTACCTCGCACAGTCCAGCCGGTCCAGCCAATCCAGCCTATTGCACCACCATTTCAACATCTACACAAAGAGACTCGGATCAGATAAGCTACCAGCTTCAAGACATGCATCTAGATGAAGTTTCTACACCAGTGGTGCCACTAGGAGCAATGAAAAAGAGCAAATCAACGGCACTCTTCCACAAGTTCAGTTTGTGGGTCAACAAGCTCCTAGAGGATGATCGACAAAGAGCATTGGACCAAGGGTGCAAGGAAGAGTCCAAAGGCTTCTCAACCATACAAAGGACTCCAGAGACTTGGGCTTTAGTGGCAAGAGAGGTCAGGGCCCAACGATTCATAACCCTACTCCAAGTCGAAGACTAGGAGCTAGGGCCGTGCATGCCACAAGGTCAGCCACCTTCCATTTCTTGGTCGATAGGTAAGAATGGTAGGTTTTCAAATTATATGCTTGCCTTTTCTGTTTTGCAGGGTAGGATTTAGAATGTTTACATTTTGAGTCAAAGACAATTTATGTAGAAGTCCTTTTCGGTTATTGCCTTTTGTAAATTTTCCTTTTGTGCACGTTTGTAAGTTTTCCATTTTTCTTTCATTGAGTCGACCCTAGAAGGTCAAGCTGCCAAGCATATTAATAAGGCTCATTCAGCATTGTAGTTTGAAAACCTTTTTGATATTAAAAAAGATCGAATTTTCTTCCTACAAGTTTTCTCTCAAGAACTTGTGCGCTTAGAACCCTAGTCGAGACCAGTCCTCCTAGCTTCTAAGTTAAGATTTATCACGAGGTTTATCACCCCTCGTGTTGTTCACTTCATCTTTCCATCCATTACCAAACCGAAAACCCCCATCCATAAGCCTAAGGTCGAGTTTCTCACCTAATCTTCTCCAAACAGCCCACGCGCGTACGACCTTGATTCAAGGCTTGTATCAGTTGGACACTACTCGTCAAGTAGGCTGGGCTGATCATTAGAAATACCAGTGGGTCGACCATCTTCCCTGGGCGATCGGGTAGTGCCATCGGCCAGGGGCCCGATGGCAACTCAACTGGATCCCTTCTTCCCCCTTCAATTGGCAATTCCTCTCTTTCCAAGCTACAACCAATTCTTTGTCGTATTAGAGGTGAAATCACTCAAGAAAATATGTAAGAATATAAAATGTACATCCTAGACTCTAACATGCATGCTACATGAAAATGATTGCTAAAAGATGAACAAATTATCTAAAATTCCTATGAAACAAAGAAAAGTTATTGTTAAATGCAAGGTAAAACAATGCAACAACCACGAATATCAACTCCTCCGGACTTAACTTGTACTCTTCCTAACCAAAAACAAGCTAAGACAAACCAAAAGAGAGGTTTAGAGGCAAGATCTCAGATCCAAAGGACACAAAAGGTTCTAACTCTCTAATTCCTTTAACTAGAAGTATCATAATGCAAGAAACACCACTACTTCTTAGTACTCATGTGCAATTTGTCAAAATTTCACTATCCAATTGAATTTTCAAAATCCATGTGCAATCATATTCCTTAATCCATTGACACTCATTAAAAGGTTCAGTGAATCTTACAAAACACCAATGGGAAAGGGAGAAATGTTCTAAAAGTGTATTGAATTAGGCTCATTAGTGTGGCTCAAATATATAATGGAATGTTTTCAAAATACTATGAGTCAAGAACAAACGGTGCATACAAGGTTTAAAAATTCATCTACCTATGCCCCTGGCGTTTAGAAACTTTACTAAATCCAAGTGAAGTCCATTCCTACTAAGCTCTACCAATTAAGACAATATTTGGGCTTTGTACATGTCACTCATTTTCTTCAAACCTCATTTCTTTATCCACTGAGGGAAAAATTTTAATTACACATAATAATGGTTTTTGATTTCATATAGATTTTCACTCTCTATCTCTATTTTCTTAGGCATTTACCCTCTTTTTATCTTTTCTCAAACTCTTAGAGGATCATAAACTTGTTGGCTTACAACAAATTTTCTTTAAATAGCAATTCCCATTCTTTTCCCCCTTTTTCTTTCCTTTTCAATACATTTTCTCCATTTCCTACACTCTACACTTCAAAAAGGCCTAAGTCATACCCAATCTTCCCAACCTGGAATCATTACCTATTAAATTCTTGGCGTTGTTGTTCTTAAAATTCAACATGTTTTGAAAAATTAGCATTCGGAAATGGCCTCACAATCACACATGCAAGTAAGATTAGCTCAAAGAAATGGATTGGTTTGGGAGTGGTACAACCACTTCAAAAGATGGAAGATCGGCCACTCAAGTAATCAAAAGAGTAGTGAAAGGTGCAAAGGAGACCCAAGTGTTATGGTACTCATGAACAAATCTTTTCAAGGTGCATGCAAGGTAATTAACATCAAATTCAAGTTCAAGTTTCATTGAAGTTAGGGTCAAATCCAACACATTACAAGATAAGAGAAGAATATCAAGTTAGTTCCAAAAAAGCCAATTTTCATATTTTTCAAGGCGGATTAAGCATCATTACTGATACAAGCCTTGAATCAAGGCTGTAACACTCTTGGACCGGTTGGAGAAGATTAGGCGAGAAGCTCGGCCTTAGGCTTCTAGAATGAGGTTTTCTGGTGGGTATTGGGTGGTGGGGTGAGGTGATCCACACGATGGATGGAAAGCCTCATAATAAATCACAACTTAGAAGCTAGGAGAGCTGGTCTCAACTAAGATTCTAAGCGATTAGATTTTTTAAGAGAAAAACTCGTAAGAAAAATGATCTCTTTATTAATAATCAAAAAATTTCGAACTACAATGCTAAAAGGAGCCTTATTAATATACTCAGCAGCTTTGACCTTCTAGGGTCGACCCAAAAAGAAAAGGAAAGGATACAAAAGTGCATAAAGGAAAGATTACAAAAGGGAATAACCGAAAAAAGACTTCTACTTAAATGTTCTTGACACAATAAAATGGAAAACTACTAATTCCTACAATGCAAAACAGAAAAGGCAAATATATAGTTGAAAAATTACCTACTTAGCATTCGGCCAAGAAATGGAAGGTGGCCGACCTTTGTTACATGCGTTTACTCTTCAATTTGAAGTAGGTTTATGAAGTGTTGGGCCTTGATCTCTTTTGCCACGAGAGCCAAAGTCTCTAGAGTTCTTTGAGATGTTGAGAAGCACTTGGATTCATCCTTTCACTCTTGGCCCAATGCTCCTTGTCGTCGGTCTTCTAGGAGCTTGTTGTTGGTCTTCTAGGAGCTTATCTACCCACAAACTGAACTTGTGGAAAAGTGCAATTGTTCTGCTCCTTGTCATGGCTCCTGGTCGTACCACTGGTGTAGAGACTTCATCTAGTTTCATGTCTTGAAACTGGTAGCTGATCTGGTTCGAGTCTTTTTGTGTAGATGTTGAAATGGCCGTGTGATCGCTTGAGCAGGCTGGGCCGTGTGTAGAGCTGGCCGAGTTGCAATCGGAGCCGGCCAGATCGATTGGTGGGCCGGCGGCGTCACCAGCTGGTCCGGTGGTGTTAGTCACGTCGCTGCCAGTTGGGCTGGAGGATTGGGCCTCTCCGCTGGAGAGGTTTGTCGGCCCGTGATGAGGGCATCAGATCGTCTGGCCAGCCAGGAGACCAGAATGGCTGACCATAATGCTTGCCCGAGACAGCCGGGCCCTTGGGCGTGTCTGCTGGCCCAAGCGGTACCGCCGGCCCTACGACCAGCCGGGCCGGACCGATCAACCTTTCCAGCGGAGAGGCCCAAACCTCTGACCCAACTGGTGGCAATGTGTATAACACCGCCGGCCCAACTGGTGACGCTGCCGGCTCTGGAATCAACCTGGCTGGCTCGGATGATAATACGGCCAGCTTCTCGCACAGTCCAGCCAATCCAGCCGATCAAGCCGATTGCACCACCATTTCAACATCTACACAAAGAGACTCAGATCAGATAAGCTACCAGCTTCAAGATATGAATCTAGATGAAGTTTCTACACCAGTGGTGCCACCAGGAGCAATGACAAGGAGCAGATC
>JAENJI010000174.1:0-64303 GCA_018901935.1 Pugionium cornutum | reverse complement strand
ATTACATCGTCTCGATCCCTCAATTTCTAATATATAAAGTGGATGAGACAATGAGCTCTACTACATGTTTGGAATAAACATAAGACCTTATAGTCTTTCCATAGTCCTCATACCCTACAGGCCATCAACTTAATCAAAAGAGTATCGCTTCTGCTCCTCCCTACCTATAGATCTTGACTCAACCAGCCATGTTATTGTCCTTCCTAAATAGTCAACATCGTCAAAACATATCATATTTCATGGGCTCATCATCTCACTGAAAATTCTTTTGCCCTCTTTCTCTTCTACTTTTCATTTCTATGTAGGTTCCATGAGCTCAAAGAGACATCACCTCCTACTTCCATACTTCATAAAAAATTAAATTTCTCATAAAAAAATTAGGAAATTGAGATTTTATCAACTTAACGAAATATCAATGTTTAAGGATGGTTACTCAAGAGACATTTAGAAAATAAAATTCAATAAATAAGTATACTATCAAATCTTAAAAGAATATTGATTTTCGGATTTTTTGAAATCACAAAAACTAGTCCTGAATATTTAGTTCTAATAAACTTTAATGTGAAAATCAAATCAATCCCTATTATCCAATATCAATCAATGTTATTCACGTTATTTCTAACAATTTTGCATCACAAATTCAAGTTTATGCTCACCTAATTGATGATTGTAAAAATCTACTTGTTTCCTTGGTAATGCAAAACTTTGATAGTTCCACTATCGTAAAGTCATATCTAAGGTTTATATTAATTCCTAACAAGATTAGTTGAACAATAGAAAAAACTAGAAATATGCAAAGTGGATAATTAAAAAATAGAGAAATTACGACACATATGTTTATTATAATGATTAAGGAAGGAAGAATTCAAAACCCTATATGCTTATGTTCAATTTTGACTACTCAATTTTGAACCCTAAATTTAGAAAAACTGATTTTTCGATGGAAAGGCCTCATACATGAAAGAGAAATAATGTGTTTGATCAAATAATACTTTAAACTCTGTTTGGAGTGTTTTTTTTTTTGTTAAAATATTGAATTATTTTTATTTGAAAAGGTTATGTCACCAAAAGTATAAAAATATAAAAATTGAAAGGTTCGCAGATTGTGATTTCAAAACAGATCCAAACTTCTTGGAACATAAAAGCTCCACCAATCACAAACTGTTGTATCTTTGAAGATTAGCCCTTTTATAATTTCATAGATCTCTTCCAGTTTTAACCAATCAAAATTCCGATAACTGTAAGAATATTCTTAGCTTTTAAATCGATCCATTTAATTTATAACCTTATTTTAAATTAGTTTAGAGTTTAGCAATGATTAAAAATCGTTACTTCAACGCCTAATTTTGAAAACCAAAATTAATTAAGAAATCATTAAGTTGGTTCGATAAGTGTAGAGCTATATACTCAATAAACTTTCTACCTAATTTCGATTGATCAATTATTTTGCATTATAATGAAACATAATCATATATAACATATGAATAAAGTAAAAATATAAATAAAATATTATTATTTTGTCTGGTTTATTTGTGTATATTTTTCACCTTCACAAAGACACATGAAACTCATACATTTAAGAAAGTCTTTTCCTTTTTCTGAACAGTGATTTCTACATAAATGACAACCCCAAACAAAATCCGCTGGATTGAGTTTAAGATGCTCGTATGGTGGAAGATTATCTTGTGTATGAAATTTACCCATAGCGCTCATTGGTGGAACGTAAGAATGAGTTCTCTCTCTGAAACTACTTTGCTTAAAATATTTGATGCACCTATAAATGTTTTAAGAAAACTAAAATTAATATTTCAAAAGTGGTACAAAATATTTTTTGTAACATGTTTACAAACAAGTAAGCTTACATAATGAAACTAGAATAAAAATAGTTAAAACCAAAATAAGTGTCCTCATTTGAGTAATAGAAATTTATTTAATTGAGATAAAAGTAGATAATACTAAATATTTTGCCTTTTTATTTTATTATGTGAAGTTGTTAAACTTAGACTTGTCATATTTATATTTGTGTTACAAAATAGCTACTATTTTGATAACTTATCTTGTTATAAATGAAAGATAAAACTGTTCAATTGATCGTTTCAGATTTTTGAACTTTTAAAAATATGTTATCAAGTTAGTTAGAAATTGATTGTCCAGGTTAAAACTATATCTCCCACAAATTTTAATTTAATATATCTTAATACATAAACTATGTAGTTCAAATAGAATTATTATAAATACATTTGAGGTTATTTAGAAAAAAGTGCATCGTATAGCTATTTTATAAATATTATGTGTGAAATATACTATTTTTATCTATAAAAATATAATGAATCATATTTAGTGTAAGAAAAAGTAAAATCATCAACATTACTTCATATGCTTTAAAATATGTTCATGTTAGTTTTTGAGCAAAACGATTTGTAAAACTATTTTAATAATTTTAAAAGTATATTGAGTATGTATTAGATTTGTGATGTAGATACTTTGACATTGATGTTTATTTCATATTTTATGTGTTAATAGTTGAAACTTAATACACTTTATAAGATATATTACATCGTCTCGATCCCTGAAATTTCTAATATATAAATTGGACAAGACACTGACCTCGTCTACTACATCTGTGGAATAAACATCAGACCTTATAGTCTTTCCATAGTCCTGATACCCTACAGGCCATCAACTTAATCAAAAGGAGTATCGCTTGTCTGCTTCCCTACCTATAGATCTTGACTCAACCAGCCATGTTATTGTCCTTCCTAAATAGTCAACATCATCAAAACATATCATATTTCATGGGCTCATCATCTCACTGAAAATTCTTTTGCCCTCTTTTCTCTTCTACTTTTCATTTTCTATGTAGGTTCCATGAGCTCAAAGAGACATCACCTCCAAGTTCCATACTTCATAAAAAACTTAAATTTCTCATTAAAAATTAGGAAATTGAGATTTTATCAACTTAACGAAAATATCAATGTTTAAGGATGGTTACTCGAGAGACATTTGGAATACAAAATTCAATAAATAAGTATACTATCAAATTTTAAATGAATATTGATTTTCGGATTTTTTGAACCACAAAAACTAGTCTCTGAATATTTAGTTCTAATAAACTTTAATGTGAAAATCAAATCAATCCCTATTATCCAATATCAATCAATGTTATTCACGTTATTTCTAACAGTTTTGCATCACAAATTCAAGTTTATGCTCACCTAATTTGATGATTGTAAAAATCTACTTGTTTTCTTGGTAATGCAAAACTTTGATAGTTCCACTATCGTAAAGTCATATCTAAGGATTTTATATTAATTCCTAACAAGATTAGTTGAACAATAGAAGATAACTAGACATATGCAAAAGTGGATAATTAAAAAATAGGATTTAATTACGACACATATGTTTATTATAATGATTAAGGAAGGAAGAATTCAAAATCCCATATATGCTTATGTTCAATTTTGACTACTCAATTTTGCGAACCCTAAATTTAGAAAAACTGATTTTTCGATGGAAAGGCCTCATACATGAAAGAGAAATAATGTGTTTGATCAAAATAATACTTTAAACTCTGTTTGGAGTGTTTTTTTTTTTTGTTAAAATATTGAATTATTTTTATTTGAAAAGGTTATGTCACCAAAACTAAAAACATAAAAATTGAAAGGTTCGCAGAATTGTGATTTCAAAACAGATCCAAACTTCTTGGAACATAAAAGCTCCACCAATCACAAACTGTTGTATCTTTGAAGATTAGCCCTTTTATAATTTGTAGATCTCTTCCAGTTTTTAACCAATCAAAATTCCGATAACAGTAAGAAATATTCTTAGCTTTTAAATCGATCCATTTAATTTTATAACCTTATTTTAAATTAGTTTAGAGTTAGCAATGATTAAAAATCGTTACTTCAACGCCTAATTTTGAAAACCAAAATTAATTAAGAAATCATTAAGTTGGTTCGATAAGTGTAGAGCTATATACTCAATAAACTTTCTACCTAATTTCGATCGATCAATTATTTTGCATTATAATGAAACATAATCGTATATAACATATGAATAAAGTAAAAATATAAATAAAATATTATTATTTTGTCTGGTTTATTTGTGTATATTTTTCACCTTCACAAAGACACATGAAACTCATACATTTAAGAAAGTCTTTTCCTTTTTCTGAACAGTGATTTCTACATAAATGACAACCCCAAACAAAATCCTGGATTGAGTTTAAGATGCTCGTATGGTGGAAGATTATCTTGTCTATGAAATTTACCCATAGCGCTCATTGGTGGAACGTAAGAATGAGTTCTCTCTCTGAAACTACTTTGCTTAAAATATTTGATGCACCTATAAATGTTAAAAGAAAACTAAAATTAATATTTCAAAAGTGGTACAAAATATTTTTTGTAACATGTTTACAAACAAGTAAGCTTACATAATGAAACTAGAATAAAAATAGTTAAAACCAAAATAAGTGTCCTCATTTGAGTAATAGAAATTTATTTAATTGAGATAAAAGTAGATAATACTAAAGTATTTTGCCTTTTTATTTTATTATGTGAAGTTGTTAAACTTAGACTTGTCATATTTATATTTGTGTTACAAAATAGCTACTATTTTGATAACTTATCTTGTTATAAATGAAAGATAAAAACTGTTCAATTGATCGTTTCAGATTTTTGAACTTTTAAAAATATGTTATCAAGTTAGTTAGAAATTGATTGTTCCAGGTGTTAAAACTATATCTCCCACAAATTTTAATTTAATATATCTTAATACATAAACTATGTAGTTCAAATAGAATTATTATAAATACATTTGAGGTTATTTAGAAACAAAAGTGCATCGTATATCTATTTTATAAATATTATGTGTGAAATATACTATTTTTATCTATAAAAATATAATGAATCATATTTAGTGTAAGAAAAGTAAAATCATCAACATTACTTCATATGCTTTAAAATATGTTCATAGTTTTTGAGCAAAACGATTTGTAAAACTATTTTAATAATTTTAAAAGTATATTGAGTATGTATTAGATTTGTGATGTAGATACTTTGACATTGATGTTTATTTCATATTTTATGTGTTAATAGTTGAAACTTAATACACTTTATAAGATATATTACATCGTCTCGATCCCTGAAATTTCTAATATATAAATTGGACAAGACAATGACCTCGTCTACTACATCTGTGGAATAAACATCAGACCTTATAGTCTTTCCATAGTCCTGATACCCTACAGGCCATCAACTTAATCAAAAGGAGTATCGCTTCTGCTCCTCCCTACCTATAGATCTTGACTCAACCAGCCATGTTATTGTCCTTCCTAAATAGTCAACATCATCAAACATATCATATTTCATGGGCTCATCATCTCACTGAAAATTCTTTTGCCCTCTTTCTCTTCTACTTTTCATTTTCTATGTAGGTTCCATGAGCTCAAAGAGACATCGTTGCCAAGTTCCATACTTCATAAAAAACTTAAATTTCTCATTAAAAATTAGGAAATTGAGATTTTATCAACTTAACGAAAATATCAATGTTGAGGATGGTTACTCGAGAGACATTTGGAATACAAAAATTCAATAAATAAGTATACTATCAAATTTTAAATGAATATTGATTTTCGGATTTTTTGAACCACAAAAACTAGTCTTTGAATATTTAGTTCTAATAAACTTTAATGTGAAAATCAAATCAATCCCTATTATCCAATATCAATCAATGTTATTCACGTTATTTCTAACAGTTTTGCATCACAAATTCAAGTTTATGCTCACCTAATTTGATGATTGTAAAAATCTACTTGTTTCCTTGGTAATGCAAAACTTTGATAGTTCCACTATCGTAAAGTCATATCTAAGGATTTTATATTAATTCCTAACAAGATTAGTTGAACAATAGAAAAAACTAGACATATGCAAAAGTGGATAATTAGAAAATAGAGAAATTACTACACATATGTTTATTATAATGATTAAGGAAGGAAGAATTCAAAACCCATATATGCTTATGTTCAATTTTGACTACTCAATTTTGCGAATCCCTAAATTTAGAAAAACTGATTTTCGATGGAAAGGCCTCATTACATGAAAGAGAAATAATGTGTTTGATCAAAATAATACTTTAAACTCTGTTTGGAGTGTTTTTTTTTTTTGTTCAAAAGTTGAAATATTTTTATTTGAAAAGGTTATGTCACCAAAAGTATAAAAATATAAAATTGAAAGGTTCGCAGATTGTGATTTCAAAACAGATCCAAACTTCTTGGAACATAAAAGCTCCACCAATCACAAACTGTTGTATCTTTGAAGATTAGCCCTTTTATAATTTGTAGATCTCTTCCAGTTTTTAACCAATTGAAATTCGATAACAGTTAAGAATATTCTTAGCTTTTAAATCGATCCATTTAATTTTATAACCTTATTTTAAATTAGTTTAGAGTTTAGCAGTGATTAAAAATAGTTACTTCAACGCCTAATTTTGAAAACCAAAATTAATTAAGAAATCATTAAGTTGGTTCGATAAGTGTAGAGCTATATACTCAATAACTTTCTACCTAATTTCGATCTGATACAAATTATTTTGCATTATAATGAAACATAATCATATATAACATATGAATAAAGTAAAATATATAAATAAAATATTGTTATTTTGTCTGGTTTATTTGTGTATATTTTTCACCTTCACAAAGACACATGAAACTCATACATTTAAGAAAGTCTTTTCCTTTTTCTGAACAGTGATTTCTACATAAATGACAACCCCAAACAAAATCCGCTGGATTGAGTTTAAGATGCTTGTGTGGTGGAAGATTATCTTGTATGAAATTTACCCATAGCGCTCATTGGTGGAACGTAAGAATGAGTTCTCTCTCTGAAACTACTTTGCTTAAAATATTTGATGCACCTATAAATGTTAAAAGAAAACTAAAATTAATATTTCAAAAGTGGTACAAAATATTTTTTGTAACATGTTTACAAACAAGTAAGCTTACATAATGAAACTAGAATAAAAATAGTTAAAACCAAAATAAGTGTCCTCATTTGAGTAATAGAAATTTATTTAATTGAGATAAAAGTAGATAATACTAAATATTTTGCCTTTTTAATTTATTATGTGAAGTTGTTAAACTTAGACTTGTCATATATTATATTTGTGTTACAAAATAGCTACTATTTCGATAACTTATCTTGTTATAAATGAAAGATAAAACTGTTCAATTGATCGTTTCAGATTTTTGAACTTTTAAAATATGTTATCAAGTTAGTTAGAAATTGATTGTTCCAGGTGTTAAAACTATATCTCCCACAAATTTTAATTTAATATATCTTAATAAATAAACTATGTAGTTCAAATAGAATTATTATAAATACATTTGAGGTTATTTAGAAACAAAAGTGCATCGTATAGCTATTTTATAAATATTATGTGTGAAATATACTATTTTTATCTATAAAAATATAATGAATCATATTTAGTGTAAGAAAAGTAAAATCATCAACATTACTTCATATGCTTTAAAATATGTTCATGTTAGTTTTTGAGCAAAACGATTTGTAAAACTATTTTAATAATTTTAAAACTATATTGAGTATGTATTAGATTTGTGATGTAGATACTTTGACATTGATGTTTATTTCATATTTTATGCGTTAATAGTTGAAACTTAATACACTTTATAAGATATATTACATCGTCTCGATCCCTGAATTTCTAATATATAAATTTGGACAAGACACTACCTCGTCTACTACATCTGTGGAATAAACATCAGACCTTATAGTCTTTCCATAGTCCTGATACCCTACAGGCCATCAACTTAATCAAAAGGATTATCGCTTCTGCTCCTCCTACCTATAGATCTTGACTCAACCAGCCATGTTATTGTCCTTCCTAAATAGTCAACATCGTCAAAACATATCATATTTCATGGGCTCATCATCTCACTGAAAATTCTTTTGCCCTCTTTCTCTTCTACTTTTCATTTTCTATGTAGGTTCCATGAGCTCAAAGAGACATCGCTGCCAAGTTCCATACTTCATAAAAAACTTAAATTTCTCATTAAAAATTAGGAAATTGAGATTTTATCAACTTAACGAAAATATCAATGTTTAAGGATGGTTACTCGAGAGACATTTGGAATAAAAAATTCAATAAATAAGTATACTATCAAATTTTAAATGAATATTGATTTTCGGATTTTTTGAACCACAAAAACTAGTCTCTAATATTTAGTTCTAATAAACTTTAATGTGAAAATCAAATCAATCCCTATTATCCAATATCAATCAATGTTATTCACGTTATTTCTAACAGTTTTGCATCACAAATTCAAGTTTATGCTCACCTAATTTGATGATTGTAAAATCTACTTGTTTCCTTGGTAATGCAAAACTTTGATAGTTCCACTATCGTAAAGTCATATCTAAGGATTTTATATTAATTCCTAACAAGATTAGTTGAACAATAGAAGATAACTAGACATATGCAAAAGTGGATAATTAGAAAAATAGAGATTTAATTACGACACATATGTTAATTATAATGATTAAGGAAGGAAGAATTCAAAACCCATATATGCTTATGTTCAATTTTGACTACTCAATTTTGCGAACCCTAAATTTAGAAAAACTGATTTTTCGATGGAAAGGCCTCATTACATGAAAGAGAAATAATGTGTTTGATCAAAATAATACTTTAAACTCTGTTTGGAGTGTTTTTTTTTTTTGTTAAAATATTGAATTATTTTTATTTGAAAAGGTTATGTCACCAAAAGTATAAAAATATAAAATTGAAAGGTTCGCAGAATTGTGATTTCAAAACAGATCCAAACTTCTTGGAACATAAAAGCTCCACCAATCACAAACTGTTGTATCTTTGAAGATTAGCCCTTTTATATTTGTAGATCTCTTCCAGTTTTTCAACCAATCAAAATTCCGTAACTGTTAAGAATATTCTTAGCTTTTAAATCGATCCATTTAATTTTATAACCTTATTTTAAATTAGTTTAGAGTTTAGCTTTGATTAAAATAGTTACTTCAACGCCTAATTTTGAAAACCAAAATTAATTAAGAAATCATTAAGTTGGTTCGATAAGTGTAGAGCTATATACTCAATAACTTTCTACCTAATTTCGATCGGCTGATCAATTATTTTGCATTATAATGAAACATAATCGTATATAACATATGAATAAAGTAAAATATATAAATAAAATATTATTATTTTGTCTGGTTTATTTGTGTATATTTTTCACCTTCACAAAGACACATGAAACTCATACATTTAAGAAAGTCTTTTCCTTTTTCTGAACAGTGATTTCTACATAAATGACAACCCCAAACAAAATCCGCTGGATTGAGTTTAAGATGCTTGTATGGTGGAAGATTATCTTGTATGAATTTACCCATAGCGCTCATTGGTGGAACGTAAGAATGAGTTCTCTCCTGAAACTACTTTGCTTAAAATATTTGATGCACCTATAAATGTTAAAAGAAAACTAAAATTAATATTTCAAAAGTGGTACAAAATATTTTTTGTAACATGTTTACAAACAAGTAAGCTTACATAATGAAACTAGAATAAAAATAGTTAAAACCAAAATAAGTGTCCTCATTTGAGTAATAGAAATTTATTTAATTGAGATAAAAGTAGATAATACTAAATATTTTGCCTTTTTAATTTATTATGTGAAGTTGTTAAACTTAGACTTGTCATATTTATATTTGTGTTACAAAATAGCTACTATTTCGATAACTTATCTTGTTATAAATGAAAGATAAAACTGTTCAATTGATCGTTTCAGATTTTTGAACTTTTAAAATATGTTATCAAGTTAGTTAGAAATTGATTGTTCCAGGTGTTAAAACTATATCTCCCACAAATTTTAATTTAATATATCTTAATACATAAACTATGTAGTTCAAATAGATTATTATAAATACATTTGAGGTTATTTAGAAAAAAAGTGCATCGATAGCTATTTTATAAATATTTGTGTGAAATATACTATTTTTATCTATAAAAAATATAATGAATCATATTTAGTGTAAGAAAAGTAAAATCATCAACATTACTTCATATGCTTTAAAATATGTTCATGTTAGTTTTTGAGCAAAACGATTTGTAAAACTATTTTAATAATTTTAAAAGTATATTGAGTATGTATTAGATTTGTGATGTAGATACTTTGACATTGATGTTTATTTCAAATTTTATGCGTTAATAGTTGAAACTTAATACACTTTATAAGATATATTACATCGTCTCGATCCCTGAAATTTCTAATATATAAATTGGACAAGACACTACCTCGTCTACTACATCTGTGGAATAAACATCAGACCTTATAGTCTTTCCATAGTCCCTGATACCCTACAGGCCATCAACTTAATCAAAAGGAGTATCGCTTGTCTCTTCCCTACCTATAGATCTTGACTCAACCAGCCATGTTATTGTCTTCCTAAATAGTCAACATCGTCAAAACATATCATATTTCATGGGCTCATCATCTCACTGAAAATTCTTTTGCCCTCTTTCTCTTCTACTTTTCATTTCTATGTAGGTTCCATGAGCTCAAAGAGACATCACAAGTTCCATACTTCATAAAAAACTTAAATTTCTCAAAAAATTAGGAAATTGAGATTTTATCAACTTAACGAAAATATCAATGTTTAAGGATGGTTACTCGAGAGACATTTGGAATAAAAATTCAATAAATAAGTATACTATCAAATTTTAAATGAATATTGATTTTCGGATTTTTTGAACCACAAAAACTAGTCTTTGAATATTTAGTTCTAATAAACTTTAATGTGAAAATCAAATCAATCCCTATTATCCAATATCAATCAATGTTATTCACGTTATTTCTAACAATTTTGCATCACAAATTCAAGTTTATGCTCACCTAATTTGATGATTGTAAAATCTACTTGTTTCCTTGGAAATGCAAAACTTTGATAGTTCCACTATCGTAAAGTCATATCTAAGGATTTTATATTAATTCCTAACAAGATTAGTTGAACAATAGAAGAAACTAGACATATGCAAAAGTGGATAATTAAAAAATAGGAAATTACTACACATATGTTTATTATAATGATTAAGGAAGGAAGAATTCAAAACCCTATATGCTTATGTTCAATTTTGACTACTCAATTTTGCGAACCCTAAATTTAGAAAAACTGATTTTTCAATGGAAAGGCCTCATTACATGAAAGAGAAATAATGTGTTTGATCAAAATAATACTTTAAACTCTGTTTGGAGTGTTTTTTTTTTTTGTTAAAATATTGAATTATTTTTATTTGAAACGGTTATGTCACCAAAAGTAAAAAATAAAAATTGAAAGGTTCGCAGATTGTGATTTCAAAACAGATCCAAACTTCTTGGAACATAAAAGCTCCACCAATCACAAACTGTTGTATCTTTGAAGATTAGCCCTTTTATAATTTATAGATCTCTTCCAGTTTTTAACCAATCAAAATTCGATAACTTAAAATATTCTTAGCTTTTAAATCGATCCATTTAATTTTATAACCTTATTTTAAATTATTTTAGAGTTTAGCTTTGATTAAAAATCAGTTACTTCAACGCCTAATTTTGAAAACCAAAATTAATAAGAAATCATTAAGTTGGTTCGATAAGTGTAGAGCTATATACTCAATAACTTTCTACCTAATTTTCGATCAATTATGCATATAATGAAACATAATCATATATAACATATGAATAAAGTAAAAATATAAATAAAATATTATTATTTTGTCTGGTTTATTTGTGTATATTTTTTCACCTTCACAAAGACACATGAAACTCATACATTTAAGAAAGTCTTTTCCTTTTTCTGAATAGTGATTTCTACATAAATGACAACCCCAAACAAAATCCGCTGGATTGAGTTTAAGATGCTTGTATGGTAGAAGGTGATCTTGTATGAAATTTACCCATAGCGCTCATTGGTGGAACGTAAGAATGAGTTCTCTATTCTGAAACTACTTTGCTTAAAATATTTGATGCACCTATAAATGTTTTAAGAAAACTAAAATTAATATTTCAAAAGTGGTACAAAATATTTTTGTAACATGTTTACAAACAAGTAAGCTTACATAATGAAACTAGAATAAAATAGTTAAAACCAAAATAAGTGTCCTCATTTGAGTAATAGAAATTTATTTAATTGAGATAAAGGGTAGATAATACTAAATATTTTGCCTTTTTAATTTTATTATGAAGTTGTTAAACTTAGACTTGTCATATTTATATTTGTGTTACAAAATAGCTACTATTTTGATAACTTATCTTGTTATAAATGAAAATAAAACTGTTCAATTGATCGTTTCAGATTTTGAACTTTTAAAAATATGTTATCAAGTTAGTTAGAAATTGATTGTCCAGGTGTTAAAACTATATCTCCCACAAATTTTAGTTTAATATATCTTAATACATAAACTATGTAGTTCAAATAAAGTTCTTATAAATACATTTGAGGTTATTTAGAAACAAAAGTGCATCGTATAGCTATTTTATAAATATTGTGTGTGAAAATATACTATTTTTATCTATATGAAAATATGATGAATCATATTTAGTGTAAGAAAAAGTAAAATCATCAACATTACTTCATATGCTTTCAAATATGTTCATGTTATGAGCAAAACGATTTGTAAAACTATTTTAATAATTTTAAAACTATACTGAGTATGTATTAGATTTGTGATGTAGATACTTTGACATTGATGTTTATTTCAAAATTATTATGTTAATAGTTGAAACTTAATACACTTTATAAGATATATTTCATCGTCTCGATCCCTCAATTTCTAATATATAAATTGGACAAGACACTACCTCGTCTACTACATCTGTGGAATAAACATCAGACCTTATAGTCTTGCATAGTCCTCATGCCTACAGGCCATCAACTTAATCAAAAGAGTATCGCTTCTTGCTCCTCCCTACCTCTAGATCTTGACCAACCATCATGTTATTGTCCTTCCTAAATAGTCAACATCATCAAAACATATCATATTTCATGGGCTCATCATCTCATTGAAATTCTTTTGCCTCTTTCTCTTCTACTATTTCATTTCTATGTAGGTTCCATGAGCTCAAAGAGACATCACCTCCTACCATACTTCATAAAAAAATTAAATTTCTCATTAAAAATTAGGAAATTGAGATTTTATCAACTTAACGAAAATATCAATGTTTAAGGATGGTTACTCAAGAGACATTTAGAAAATAAAATTCAATAAATAAGTATAATATCAAATTTTTAAAAGAATATTGATTTTCGGATTTTTTGAAATCACAAAAACTAGTCTTTGAATATTTATTTAATAAACTTTAATGTGAAATCAAATCAATCCCTATTATCCAATATCAATCAATGTTATTCACGTTATTTCTAACGGTTTTGCATCACAAATTCAAGTTTATGCTCACCTAATTTGATGATTGTAAAAATCTACTTGTTTCCTTGGTAATGCAAAACTTTGATAGTTCCACTATCGTAAAGTCATATCTAAGGATTTTATATTAATTCCTAACAAGATTAGTTGAACAATAGAAGAAACTAGACATATGCGAAAGTGGATAATTAGAAAAATAGGAAATTACTACACATATGTTTATTATAATGATTAAGGAAGGAAGAATTCAAAACCCTATATGCTTATGTTCAATTTTGACTACTCAATTTTGCGAATCCCTAAATTTAGAAAAACTGATTTTTCGATGGAAAAGGCCTCATTACATGAAAGAGAAATAATGTGTTTGATCAAAATAATACTTTAAACTCTGTTTGGAGTGTTTTGTTTTTGTTAAAATATTGAATTATTTTTATTTGAAAAGGTTATGTCACCAAAAAGTAAAAACATAAAAATTGAAAGGTTCAGAATTGTGATTTCAAAACAGATCCAAACTTCTTGGAACATAAAAGCTCCACCAATCACAAACTGTTGTATCTTTGAAGTTATTCTTTTATAATTTCATAGATCTCTTCCAGTTTTTAACCAATCAAAATTCCGATAACAGTAAAATATTCTTAGCTTTTAAATCGATCCATTTAATTTTATAACCTTATTTTAAATTAGGTTAGAGTTAGCAATGATTAAAAATCAGTTACTTCAACGCCTAATTTTGAAAACCAAAATTAATAAGAAATCAATAGTTGGTTCGATAAGTGTAGAGCTATATACTCAATAAAGTTTCTACCTAATTTTCGATCAAGTGATATATGATGAAACATAATCATATATAACATATGAATAAAGTAAATATATAAATAAAATATTATTATTTTGTCTGGTTTATTTGTGTATATTTTTTCACCTTCACAAAGACACATGAAACTCATACATTTAAGAAAGTCTTTTCCTTTTTCTGAACAGTGATTTCTACATAAATGACAACCCCAAACAAAATCCGCTGGATTGAGTTTAAGATGTTTGTATGGTGGAAGATTATCTTGTCTATGAAATTTACCCATAGGGCTCATTGGTGAACGTAAGAATGAGTTCTCCTCTGAAACTACTTTGCTTAAAATATTTGATGCACCTATAAATGTTTTAAGAGAACTAAAATTAATATTTCAAAAATACAACAAAATTTTTTGTAACATGTTTACAAACAAGTAAGCTTACATAATGAAACTAGAATAAAAATAGTTAAAACCAAAATAAGTGTCCTCATTTGAGTATAGAAATTTATTTAATTGAGATAAAAGTATAGATAATACTTAGTATTTTGCCTTTTTAATTTATTATGTGAAGTTGTTAAACTTAGACTTGTCATATTTATATTTGTGTTACAAAATACTAATATTTTGATAACTTATCTTGTTATAAATGAAAGATAAAACTGTTCAATTGATCGTTTCAGATTTTGAACTTTTAAAAATATGTTATCAAGTTAGTTAGAAATTGATTGTCCAGGTGTTAAAACTATATCTCCCACAAATTTTAATTTAATATATCTTAATACATAAACTATGTAGTTCAAAAAGATTATTATAAATACATTTGAGGTTATTTAGAAACAAAAGTGCATCATAGCTATTTTATAAATATTTGTGTGAAATATACTATTTTTATCTATAAAAATATAATGAATCATATTTAGTGTAACAAAAAGTAAAATCATCAACATTACTTTATATGACTTCAAATATGTTCATGTTATGAGCAAAACGATTTGTAAAACTATTTTAATAATTTTAAAAGTATATTGAGTATGTATTAGATTTGTGATGTAGATACTTTGACATTGATGTTTATTTCAAAATTATGTGTTAATAGTTGAAACTTAATACACTTTATAAGATATATTACATTGTCTCGATCCCTGAAATTTCTAATATATAAATTGGACAAGACACTACCTCGTACTACATCTGTGAATAAACATCAGACCTTATAGTCTTCCATAGTCCTGATACCCTACAGGCCATCAACTTAATCAAAAGGAGTATCGCTTGTTGCTCCTCCTACCTATAGATCTTGACTCAACCAGCCATGTTATTGTCCTTCCTAAATAGTCAACATCATCAAAACATATCATATTTCATGGGCTCATCATCTCACTGAAAATTCTTTTTGCCCTCTTTCTCTTCTACTTTTCATTTCTATGTAGGTTCCATGAGCTCAAAGAGACATCACCTCCTAGTTCCATACTTCATAAAAAACTTAAATTTCTCATAAAAAATTAGGAAATTGAGATTTTATCAACTTAACGAAAGTATCAATGTTTAAGGATGGCTACTCAAGAGACATTTAGAAAATATAAATTCAATAATAAGTATAATATCAAATCTTAAAAGAATAGTGATTTTCGGATTTTTTGAAATCACAAAAACTAGTCTTTGAAAATTTATTTATAACTTTAATGTGAAGATCAAATCAATCCCTATTATCCAATATAAATAATGTTATTCACGTTATTTCTAACAATTTTGCATCACAAATTCAAGTTTATGCTCAAATTGATGATTGTAAAAATCTACTTGTTTTCTTGGAAATGCTAAATTTTGATAGTTTTGTTATCATAAATTCATATCTAAGGTTTATAGTAATTCCTAACAATATTAGTTGAAGAATAGAAGAAATTAGACATATGCAAAAGTGGATAATTAAAAAATAGGAAATTACACATATATTAATTATAATGATTAAGGAAGGAAGAATTCAAAACCCTACATGCTTATGTTCAATTTTGATTACACACTTTTGAGAATCCCTAATTTTAGGATAAACTGATTTTTCAATGGAAAACCCTCATTGAGATGAAAGAGATGAAAGATAATGTGTTGGAGTCAAATATGACTTTAAAAAATCTTTGGAGTGTTTTTTTTTGTTCAAAAGTTGAAATATTTTTCTTTGAAAACGTTATGTTACCAAAAGTCTTAAAATATAAAAATTGAAAGGTTCGTAGATTTGTGATTTCAAAAAAGATCCCAAACTCCTCGGAACAAATAAGCTCCATGAATCATAAACTTTTATGTCTTTGCATAGTGGTCATTCATTTTTACTATTCATATATCTCTTTCCAGTTTTTAACCAATTGAAAGTCCGGTAACTGTAAGAACTATTCTTAGCTTCTAAATCGATCCAATTAATTCTATCACCTCATTTTAGATTAGGTTAGAGTCTAGCAATGATTAAAAATCTAATACTTCAACGTCTAATTTTGAAAACCAAAATTAATAAAGAAATCAATATGTTGGTTCGATAAGTGTATAGCTATATACTCAATAAAGTTTTACCTATTTTTGATCAAGTGATATATGATGAAACATAATCATATATAACATATGAATAAAGTAAATATATAAATGAAATATTATTATTTTGTCTGGTTTATTTGTTTAAATTTTTTTCACCTTGACAAACACAAATAAAACTCATACATTGAAGAAAATCTTTTCCTTTTTCCGAACAATGATTTCTATATAAATGACAACCCCAAATAAAATCTGTAGGATTGAGTTCAAGATATTTGTATGGTAGAAGGTGATCGTGTGTATGAAGTTTACCAATAGGGCTCATTGGTGAAACGTAAGAATGAGCTCTCTCCTCTGAAACTACTTTGCTTAAAATATTTGATGCACCTATAAATGTTTTAAGAGAACTAAAATTAATATATCAAAAATACAACAAAATTTTTTATGTAACATATTAACAAACAAGTGTGCTTACATAGTGAAACCAGAATAAAAATAGTTAAAACCAAAATACGTGTCCTCATTTCAGCTATAGAAATTTATTTAATTGAGATAAAAGTATAGATTAATACTTAGTATTTTGCCTTTTTAATTTATTATGTGAAGTTGTTAAACTTAGACTTGTCATATTTATATTTGTGTTACAAAATACTAATATTTTGATAACTTATCTTGTTATAAATGAAAGATAAAACTGTTCAATTGATCGTTTCAGATTTTGAACTTTTAAAAATATGTTATCAAGTTAGTTAGAAATTGATTGTCCAGGTGTTAAAACTATATCTCCCACAAATTTTAATTTAATATATCTTAATACATAAACTATGTAGTTCAAAAAGATTATTATAAATACATTTGAGGTTATTTAGAAACAAAAGTGCATCATAGCTATTTTATAAATATTTGTGTGAAATATACTATTTTTATCTATAAAAATATAATGAATCATATTTAGTGTAACAAAAAGTAAAATCATCAACATTACTTTATATGACTTCAAATATGTTCATGTTATGAGCAAAACGATTTGTAAAACTATTTTAATAATTTTAAAAGTATATTGAGTATGTATTAGATTTGTGATGTAGATACTTTGACATTGATGTTTATTTCAAAATTATGTGTTAATAGTTGAAACTTAATACACTTTATAAGATATATTACATTGTCTCGATCCCTGAAATTTCTAATATATAAATTGGACAAGACACTACCTCGTACTACATCTGTGAATAAACATCAGACCTTATAGTCTTCCATAGTCCTGATACCCTACAGGCCATCAACTTAATCAAAAGGAGTATCGCTTGTTGCTCCTCCTACCTATAGATCTTGACTCAACCAGCCATGTTATTGTCCTTCCTAAATAGTCAACATCATCAAAACATATCATATTTCATGGGCTCATCATCTCACTGAAAATTCTTTTTGCCCTCTTTCTCTTCTACTTTTCATTTCTATGTAGGTTCCATGAGCTCAAAGAGACATCACCTCCTAGTTCCATACTTCATAAAAAACTTAAATTTCTCATAAAAAATTAGGAAATTGAGATTTTATCAACTTAACGAAAGTATCAATGTTTAAGGATGGCTACTCAAGAGACATTTAGAAAATATAAATTCAATAATAAGTATAATATCAAATCTTAAAAGAATAGTGATTTTCGGATTTTTTGAAATCACAAAAACTAGTCTTTGAAAATTTATTTATAACTTTAATGTGAAGATCAAATCAATCCCTATTATCCAATATAAATAATGTTATTCACGTTATTTCTAACAATTTTGCATCACAAATTCAAGTTTATGCTCAAATTGATGATTGTAAAAATCTACTTGTTTTCTTGGAAATGCTAAATTTTGATAGTTTTGTTATCATAAATTCATATCTAAGGTTTATAGTAATTCCTAACAATATTAGTTGAAGAATAGAAGAAATTAGAAATATGCAAAAGTGGATAATTAAAAAATAGGAATTACGACACATATATTAATTATAATGATTAAGGAAAGGAGGAATTCCAAAACCCTACATGCTTATGTTCAATTTTGACTACACACTTTTGCGAATCCCTAATTGTAGGAAAAACTGATTTTTCAATGGAAAACCCTCATTGAGATGAAAGAGATGAAGGATAATGTGTTTGAGTCAAATAAGACTTTAAAATATCTTTGGAGTGTTTTTTTCTTGTTTTTGTTCAAAAGTTGAAATATTTTTTTTTGAAAAGGTTATGTCACCAAAAGTATAAAAATATAAAAATTGAAAGGTTCGTAGATTTGTGATTTCAAAATAGATCCAAAACTCCTCGGAACAAATAAGCTCCATCAATCATAAACTTTTATGTCTTTGCATAGTGGTCATTCATTTTTACTATTCATATATCTCTTTCCAGTTTTCAACCAATTGAAAGTCCCGTAACTGTAAGAACTATTCTTAGCTTCTAAATCGATCCAATTAATTCTATCACCTCATTTTAGATTAGGTTAGAGTCTAGCAATGATTAAAAATCAGTTACTTCAACGTCTAATTTTGAAAACCAAAATTAATAAAGAAATCGATATGTTGGTTCGATAAGTGTATAGCTATATACTCAATAAAGTTTTACCTATTTTCGATCAAGTGATATATGATGAAACATAATCATATATAACATATGAATAAAGTAAATATATAAATGAAATATTATTATTTTGTCTGGTTTATTTGTTTATATTTTTTTCACCTTGACAAACACAAATAAAACTCATACATTGAAGAAAATCTTTTCCTTTTTCCGAACAATGATTTCTACACAAATGACAACCCCAAATAAAATCTGTAGGATTGAGTTCAAGATGTTTGTATGGTAGAAGGTGATCGTGTGTATGAAGTTTACCAATAGGGCTCATTGGTGAAACGTAAGAATGAGCTCTCTCCTCTGAAACTGCTTTGCTTAAAATATTTGATGCACCTATAAATGTTTTAAGAGAACTAAAATTAATATATCAAAAATACAACAAAATTTTTTTATGTAACATATTAACAAACAAGTGTGCTTACATAGTGAAACCAGAATAAAAATAGTTAAAACCAAAATACGTGTCCTCATTTCAGCTATAGAAATTTATTTAATTGAGATAAAAGTATAGATAAAACTTAGTAATTTTCCTTTTTAATTTATTATGTGAAGATGTTAAACTTGGACCTGTCATACATATATATATTTGTGTTAGGAAACAACTAATATTTTGATAACTTATTTTGTTATAAATGAATAGATAAAAACGGCTCAACTTATCGTTTTAATTTTTAGAACTTCATTTAAATATGTTATCAAGTTTTTTAGAAACTAATTGTCCTACGTGCTAAAACTATATCTCTCATATATTTTAATTTAATATATCTTAATAAATAAACTATGGAGTTCAAAAAGAGTTCTTAGAAATACATTTGAGGTTATTTAGAAACAAAAGTGCATCGTATATCTATCTTATAAATATTGTGTGTGAAAATATACTATTTTTATCTATATGAAAATATGATGAATCATATTTACTATAAAAAAGTGAAATCATCAACATTATTTTATATGACTTCAAATATGTTCATATGAGCAAAACGATTGCCAAAATTATTTTAATAATTTTAAAGTATACTGAGTATGTATTAGATTTGTGATGTATATACTTTGACATTGATGTTTATTTCATAATCTATGTGTTAACATATGAAATTTAGTGCATTGTATCATATATATTACATTGTCTCGATGCCCTCACATTTCTAATACATAAAGTGGATGAGACAATGAGCTCGTCTACTACATGTTTGTAATAAACATAAGACCTTATAACCTCTGCATAGTCTCTCATGCTCTACATGCCATCAACTTTATCAAAAGAGTATCGCTTCTGCTCTTCCATGGCTCTAGATGTTGACCAAGCCATCTAGGTTATTGTCCTTGCTAAGTAGTCAACATCATCAAACATATCATATTTCATGGGCTCATCATCCCATTGAAAGTTCTTTTCGCCCTCTTTCATCTTCTAATATTTCATTTCTATGTAGGTTTCATGAGCTCAAAGAGACATCACCTCCTACTTCCATACTTCATAAAAAATTAAATTTCTCATAAAAGAATTAGGAAATTGAGCATTTACCAACTTAACGAAAAGTCTCAATGTTTAAGGATGGCTACTCAAGAGACATTTAGAAAATATAAATTCAATAACCAAGTATAATATCAAATCTTAAATGAATAGTGATTTTCGGATTTTTTGAAATCACAAAAACTAGTCCCTAAAAATTCAATATTTATACACTTTAATGTGAAGATCAAATCAATCCCTATTATCCAATATAAATAATGCTATTCACGTTATTTCTAACAATTTTGCATCACAAATTCAAGTTTATGCTCAAATTGATGATTGTAAAAATCTACTTGTTTTCTTGGAAATGCTAAATTTTGATAGTTTTGTTATCATAAATTCATATCTAAGGTTCTATAGTAATTCCTAACAATATTAGTTAAAGAATAGAAAAAATTAGAAATATGCAAAAGTGGATAATTAAAAAATAGGAAATTACTACACATATATTAATTATAATGATTAAGGAAAGGAGGAATTCAAAACCCTACATGCTTATGTTCAATTTTGACTACACACTTTTTGAATCCCTAATTTAGAAAAACTGATTTTTCAATGGAAAACCCTCATTGAGATGAAAGAGATGAAGGATAATGTGTTTGATCAAATAAGACTTTAAAATATCTTTGGAGTTTTTTTTTTTTTTGTTCAAAAGTTGAAATATTTTTCTTTGAAAAGGTTATGTCACCAAAAGTATAAAAATATAAAATTGAAAGGTTCGCAGAATTTGTGATTTCAAAATAGATCCAAAACTCTCGGAACAAATAAGCTCCATCAATCATAAACTTTTATGTCTTTGCATAGTGGTCATTCATTTTACTATTCATATTCCAGTTTTTCAACCAATTGAAAGTCCGTAACAGTAAGAACTATTCTTAGCTTCTAAATCGATCCAATTAATTCTATCACCTCATTTTAGATTAGGTTAGAGTTTAGCAGTGATTAAAAATCAGTTACTTCAACGCCTAATTTTGAAAACCAAAATTAATAAAGAAATCAATATGTTGGTTCGATAAGTGTATAGCTATATACTCAATAAAGTTTTACCTATTTTCGATCAAGTGATATATGATGAAACATAATCATATATAACATATGAATAAAGTAAATATATAAATGAAATATTATTATTTTGTCTGGTTTATTTGTTTATATTTTTTCACCTTGACAAACACAAATAAAACTCATACATTGAAGAAAATCTTTTCCTTTTTCCGAACAATGATTTCTACATAAATGACAACCCCAAATAAAATCCGTAGGATTGAGTTCAAGATGTTTGTATGGTAGAAGGTGATCGTGTGTATGAAGTTTACCAATAGGGCTCATTGGTGAAACGTAAGAATGAGCTCTCTCCTCTGAAACTGCTTTGCTTAAAATATTTGATGCACCTATAAATGTTTTAAGAGAACTAAAATTAATATATCAAAAATACAACAAAATTTTTTTATGTAACATATTAACAAACAAGTGTGCTTACATAGTGAAACCAGAATAAAAATAGTTAAAACCAAAATACGTGTCCTCATTTCAGCTATAGAAATTTATTTAATTGAGATAAAAGTATAGATAAAACTTAGTAATTTTCCTTTTTAATTTATTATGTGAAGATGTTAAACTTGGACCTGTCATACATATATATATTTGTGTTAGGAAACAACTAATATTTTGATAACTTATTTTGTTATAAATGAATAGATAAAAACGGCTCAACTTATCGTTTTAATTTTTAGAACTTCATTTAAATAAAGTTAGTTAGAAACTAATTGTCCTCTGTGCTAAAACTACATCTCTCATATATTTTAATTTAATATATCTTAATAAATAAACTATGGAGTTCGAAAAAGAGTTCTTAGAAATACATTTTGAGGTTATTTAGAAAAACAGTGTGTCGTATATCTATCTTACAAATATTGTGTGTGAAAATATACTATTTTTATCTATATGAAAATATGATGAATCATATTTACTATAACAAAAAGTGAAATCATCACATTATTTTATATGACTTCAAATATGTTCATATGAGCAAACCGATTGCCAAAATTATTTTAATAATTTTAAAGTATACTGAGTATGTATTAGATTTGTGATGTATATACTTTGACATTGATGTTTATTTCAAAATCTATGTGTTAACATATGAAATTTAGTGCATTGTATCATATATATTACATTGTCTCGATGCCCTCACATTTCTAATACATAAAGTGGATGAGACAATGAGCTCGTCTACTACATGTTTGTAATAAACATAAGGTCTTATAACCTCTGCGTAGTCTCTCATGCTCTACATGCCATCAACTTTATCAAAAAGAGTATCGCTTCCTTGCTCTTCCATGGCTCTAGATGTTGACCAAGCCATCTAGGCTATTGTCCTTGCTAAGTAGTCAACATCATCACCCCATAATCATATTTCATGGGCTCGTAATCCCATTGAAAGTTCTTTTCGTCCTTCTTTCATCTTCTAATATTTCATTTCCTATGTAGGTTTCAGGAGCTCAAAGAGACATCACCTCTTATTTCCATACGCCATATAAAAAATTAAATTTCTCATAAAAAGAATTAGGAAATTGAG
Organism: Pugionium cornutum; assembly: GCA_018901935.1. NCBI lineage: Eukaryota > Viridiplantae > Streptophyta > Magnoliopsida > Brassicales > Brassicaceae > Pugionium > Pugionium cornutum. The sequence goes on along the minus strand of JAENJI010000174.1, from coordinate 40,865 downwards.
CATTTACCAACTTAACGAAAGTCTCTATGTTTAAGGATGGCTACTCAAGAGACATTTAGAAAATATAAATTCAATAACCAAGTATAATATCAAATCTTGGAAAAGAATAGTGATTTTCGGATTTTTTTTGAAATCATAAAAAACTAGTCCCTAAAAATTCAATATTTATATACTTTAATGTGAAGATCAAATCAATCCCTATTATCCAATATAAATAACTGCTATTCACGTTATTTCTAACAATTTTGCATCACAAATTCAAGTTTATGCTCAAATTGATGATTGTAAAAATCTACTTGTTTTCTTGGAAATGCTAAATTTTGATAGTTTTGTTATCATAAATTCATATCTAATGGTTCTATAGTAATTCCTAACAATATTCGTTAAAGAATAGAAAAAAATTAGAAATATGCTAAAGTAGATAATTAAAAAATAGGAAATTACTACACATATATTAATTATAATGATTAAGGAAAGGAGGAATTCCAAAACCCTACATGCTTATGTTCAATTTTGACTACACACTTTTGTGAATCCCTAATTTTAGGAAAAACTGATTTTTCAATGGAAAACCCTCATTGAGATGAAAGAGATGAAGGATAATGTGTTTGAGTCAAATAAGACTTTAAAATATCTTTGGAGTGTTTTTTTTTTTGTTTTGTTCAAAAGTTGAAATATTTTTCTTTGAAAAGGTTATGTCACCAAAAGTAAAAATATAAAAATTGAAAGGTTCGCAGATTTGTGATTTCAAAATAGATCCAAAACTCCTCGGAACAAATAAGCTCCATCAATCATAAACTTTTATGTCTTTGCATAGTGGTCATTCATTTTTACTATTCATATATCTCTTTCCAGTTTTCAACCAATTGAAAGTCCGGTAACTGTAAGAACTATTCTTAGCTTCTAAATCGATCCAATTAATTCTATCACCTCATTTTAGATTAGGTTAGAGTCTAGCAACGATTAAAAATCAGTTACTTCAACGTCTAATTTTGAAAACCAAAATTAATAAAGAAATCAATATGTTGGTTCGATAAGTGTATAGCTATATACTCAATAAAGTTTTACCTATTTTCGATCAAGTGATATATGATGAAACATAATCATATATAACATATGAATAAAGTAAATATATAAATGAAATATTATTATTTTGTCTGGTTTATTTGTTTATATTTTTTCACCTTGACAAACACAAATAAAACTCATACATTGAAGAAAATCTTTTCCTTTTTCTGAACAATGATTTCTACATAAATGACAACCCCAAATAAAATCTGTAGGATTGAGTTCAAGATGTTTGTATGGTAGAAGGTGATCGTGTGTATGAAGTTTACCAATAGGGCTCATTGGTGAAACGTAAGAATGAGCTCTCTCCTCTGAAACTGCTTTGCTTAAAATATTTGATGCACCTATAAATGTTTTAAGAGAACTAAAATTAATATATCAAAAATACAACAAAATTTTTTTATGTAACATATTAACAAACAAGTGTGCTTACATAGTGAAACCAGAATAAAAATAGTTAAAACCAAAATACGTGTCCTCATTTCAGCTATAGAAATTTATTTAATTGAGATAAAAGTATAGATAAAACTTAGTAATTTTCCTTTTTAATTTATTATGTGAAGTTGTTAAACTTGGACCTGTCATACATATATATATTTGTGTTAGGAAACAACTAATATTTTGATAACTTATTTTGTTATAAATGAATAGATAAAAACGGCTCAACTTATCGTTTTAATTTTTAGAACTTCATTTAAATATGTTATCAAGTTAGTTAGAAACTAATTGTCCTATGTGCTAAAACTACATCTCTCATATATTTTAATTTAATATATCTTAATAAATAAACTATGGAGTTCGAAAAAGAGTTCTTAGAAATACATTTTGAGGTTATTTAGAAAAACAGTGTGTCGTATATCTATCTTACAAATATTGTGTGTGAAAATATACTATTTTTATCTATATGAAAATATGATGAATCATATTTACTATAACAAAAAGTGAAATCATCAACATTATTTTATATGACTTCAAATATGTTCATATGAGCAAACCGATTGCCAAAATTATTTTAATAATTTTAAAGTATACTGAGTATGTATTAGATTTGTGATGTATATACTTTGACATTGATGTTTATTTCAAAATCTATGTGTTAACATATGAAATTTAGTGCATTGTATCATATATATTACATTGTCTCGATACCCTCACATTTCTAATACATAAAGTGGATGAGACAATGAGCTCGTCTACTACATGTTTGTAATAAACATAAGGTCTTATAACCTCTGCATAGTCTCTCATGCTCTACATGCCATCAACTTTATCAAAAAGAGTATCGCTTCCTTGCTCTTCCATGGCTCTAGATGTTGACCAAGCCATCTAGGGTATTATCCTTGCTAAGTAGTCAACATCATCAGCCCATAATCATATTTCATGGGCTCGTAATCCCATTGAAAGTTCTTTTCGACCTTCTTTCATCTTCTAATATTTCATTTCCTATGTAGGTTTCATGAGCTCAAAGAGACATCACCTCCTATTTCCATACGTCCTATAAAAAATTAAATTTCTCATAAAAAGAATTAGGAAATTGAGCATTTAACAACTTAACGAAAGTCTCTATGTTTAAGGATGGCTACTCAAGAGACATTTAGAAAATATAAATTCAATAACCAAGTATAATATCAAATCTTGGAAAAGAATAGTGATTTTCGGATTTTTTTTGAAATCATAAAAAACTAGTCCCTAAAAATTCAATATTTATATACTTTAATGTGAAGATCAAATCAATCCCTCTTATCCAATATAAATAACTGCTATTCACGTTATTTCTAACAATTTTGCATCACAAATTCAAGTTTATGCTCAAATTGATGATTGTAAAAATCTACTTGTTTTCTTGGAAATGCTAAATTTTGATAGTTTTGTTATCATAAATTCATATCTAACGGTTCTATAGTAATTCCTAACAATATTCGTTAAAGAATAGAAAAAATTAGAAATATGCAAAAGTAGATAATTAAAAAAATAGGAAATTACTACACATATATTAATTATAATGATTAAGGAAAGGAGGAATTCCAAAACCCTACATGCTTATGTTCAATTTTGACTACACACTTTTGCGAATCCCTAATTTTAGGAAAAACTGATTTTTCAATGGAAAACCCTCATTGAGATGAAAGAGATGAAGGATAATGTGTTTGAGTCAAATAAGACTTTAAAATATCTTTGGAGTGTTTTTTTTGTTTTTGTTCAAAAGTTGAAATATTTTTCTTTGAAAAGGTTATGTCACCAAAAGTATAAAAATATAAAAATTGAAAGGTTCGCAGATTTGTGATTTCAAAATAGATCCAAAACTCCTCGGAACAAATAAGCTCCATCAATCATAAACTTTTATGTCTTTGCATAGTGGTCATTCATTTTTACTATTCATATATCTCTTTCTAGTTTTCAACCAATTGAAAGTCCGGTAACTGTAAGAACTATTCTTAGCTTCTAAATCGATCCAATTAATTCTATCACCTCATTTTAGATTAGGTTAGAGTCTAGCAATGATTAAAAATCAGTTACTTCAACGTCTAATTTTGAAAACCAAAATTAATAAAGAAATCAATATGTTGGTTCGATAAGTGTATAGCTATATACTCAATAAAGTTTTACCTATTTTCGATCAAGTGATATATGATGAAACATAATCATATATAACATATGAATAAAGTAAATATATAAATGAAATATTATTATTTTGTCTGGTTTATTTTTTTATATTTTTTTCACCTTGACAAACACAAATAAAACTCATACATTGAAGAAAATCTTTTCCTTTTTCCGAACAATGATTTCTACACAAATGACAACCCCAAATAAAATCTGTAGGATTGAGTTCAAGATGTTTGTATGGTAGAAGGTGATCGTGTGTATGAAGTTTACCAATAGGGCTCATTGGTGAAACGTAAGAATGAGCTCTCTCCTCCGAAACTGCTTTGTTTAAAATATTTGATGCACCTATAAATGTTGTAAGAGAACTAAAATTAATATATCAAAAATACAACAAATTTTTTTTATGTAACATATTAACAAACAAGTGTGCTTACATAGTGAAACAAGAATAAAAATAGTTAAAACCAAAATACGTGTCCTCATTTCAGCTATAGAAATTTATTTAATTGAGATAAAAGTATAGATAAAACTTAGTAATTTTCCTTTTTAATTTATTATGTGAAGTTGTTAAACTTGGACCTGTCATATATATATATTTGTGTTAGGAAACAACTAATATTTTGATAACTTATTTTGTTATAAATGAATAGATAAAAATGGCTCAACTTATCGTTTTAATATTTAGAACTTCATTTAAATATGTTATCAAGTTAGTTAGAAACTAATTGTCCTACGTGCTAAAACTACATCTCTCATATATTTTAATTTAATATATCTTAATAAATAAACTATGGAGTTCGAAAAAGAGTTCTTAGAAATACATTTTGAGGTTATTTAGAAAAACAGTGTGTCGTATATCTATCTTACAAATATTGAGTGCGAAAATATACTATTTTTATCTATATGAAAATATGATGAATCATATTTACTATAACAAAAAGTGAAGTCATCAACATTATTTTATATGACTTCAAATATGTTCATATGAGCAAACCGATTGCCAAAATTATTTTAATAATTTTAAAGTATACTGAGTATGTATTAGATTTGTGATGTATATACTTTGACATTGATGTTTATTTCAAAATCTATGTGTTAACATATGAAATTTAGTGCATTGTATCATATATATTACATTGTCTCGATACCCTCACATTTCTAATACATAAAGTGGATGAGACAATGAGCTCGTCTACTACATGTTTGTAATAAACATAAGGTCTTATAACCTCTGCATAGTCTCTCATGCTCTACATGCCATCAACTTTATCAAAAAGAGTATCGCTTCCTTGCTCTTCCATGGCTCTAGATGTTGACCAAGCCATCTAGGCTATTGTCCTTGCTAAGTAGTCAACATCATCACCCCATAATCATATTTCATGGGCTCGTAATCCCATTGAAAGTTCTTTTCGTCCTTCTTTCATCTTCTAATATTTCATTTCCTATGTAGGTTTCATGAGCTCAAAGAGACATCACCTCCTATTTCCATACGTCCTATAAAAAATTAAATTTCTCATAAAAGGAATTAGGAAATTGAGCATTTAACAACTTAACGAAAGTCTCTATGTTTAAGGATGGCTACTCAAGAGACATTTAGAAAATATAAATTCAATAACCAAGTATAATATCAAATCTTGGAAAAGAATAGTGATTTTCGGATTTTTTTTGAAATCATAAAAAACTAGTCCCTAAAAATTCAATATTTATATACTTTAATGTGAAGATCAAATCAATCCCTATTATCCAATATAAATAACTGCTATTCACATTATTTCTAACAATTTTGCATCACAAATTCAAGTTTATGCTCAAATTGATGATTGTAAAAATCTACTTGTTTTCTTGGAAATGCTAAATTTTGATAGTTTTGTTATCATAAATTCATATCTAACGGTTCTATAGTAATTCCTAACAATATTCGTTAAAGAATAGAAAAAAATTAGAAATATGCAAAAGTGGATAATTAAAAAAATAGGAAATTACTACACATATATTAATTATAATGATTAAGGAAAGGAGGAATTCCAAAACCCTACATGCTTATGTTCAATTTTGACTACACACTTTTGCGAATCCCTAATTTTAGGAAAAACTGATTTTTCAATGGAAAACCCTCATTGAGATGAAAGAGATGAAGGATAATGTGTTTGAGTCAAATAAGACTTTAAAATATCTTTGGAGTGTTTTTTTGTTTTTGTTCAAAAGTTGAAATATTTTTCTTTGAAAAGGTTATGTCACCAAAAGTATAAAAATATAAAAATTGAAAGGTTCGCAGATTTGTGATTTCAAAATAGATCCAAAACTCCTCGGAACAAATAAGCTCCATCAATCATAAACTTTTATGTCTTTGCATAGTGGTCATTCATTTTTACTATTCATATATCTCTTTCCAGTTTTCAACCAATTGAAAGTCCGGTAACTGTAAGAACTATTCTTAGCTTCTAAATCGATCCAATTAATTCTATCACCTCATTTTAGATTAGGTTAGAGTCTAGCAACGATTAAAAATCAGTTACTTCAACGTCTAATTTTGAAAACCAAAATTAATAAAGAAATCAATATGTTGGTTCGATAAGTGTATAGCTATATACTCAATAAAGTTTTACCTATTTTCGATCAAGTTATATATGATGAAACATAATCATATATAATATATGAATAAAGTAAATATATAAATGAAATATTATTATTTTGTCTGGTTTATTTTTTTATATTTTTTTCACCTTGACAAACACAAATAAAACTCATACATTGAAGAAAATCTTTTCCTTTTTCCGAACAATGATTTCTACATAAATGACAACCCCAAATAAAATCTGTAGGATTGAGTTCAAGATGTTTGTATGGTAGAAGGTGATCGTGTGTATGAAGTTTACCAATAGGGCTCATTGGTGAAACGTAAGAATGAGCTCTCTCCTCTCAAACTGCTTTGCTTAAAATATTTGATGCACCTATAAATGTTTTAAGAGAACTAAAATTAATATATCAAAAATACAACAAAATTTTTTTATGTAACATATTAACAAACAAGTGTGCTTACATAGTGAAACCAGAATAAAAATAGTTAAAACCAAAATACGTGTCCTCATTTCAGCTATAGAAATTTATTTAATTGAGATAAAAGTATAGATAAAACTTAGTAATTTTCCTTTTTAATTTATTATGTGAAGATGTTAAACTTGGACCTGTCATACATATATATATTTGTGTTAGGAAACAACTAATATTTTGATAACTTATTTTGTTATAAATGAATGGATAAAAACGGCTCAATTTATCGTTTTAATTTTTAGAACTTCATTTAAATATGTTATTAAGTTAGTTAGAAACTAATTGTCCTACGTGCTAAAACTACATCTCTCATATATTTTAATTTAATATATCTAAATAAATAAACTATGGAGTTCGAAAAAGAGTTCTTAGAAATACATTTTGAGGTTATTTAGAAAAACAGTGTGTCGTATATCTATCTTACAAATATTGTGTGTGAAAATATACTATTTTTATCTATATGAAAATATGATGAATCATATTTACTATAACAAAAAGTGAAATCATCAACATTATTTTATATGACTTCAAATATGTTCATATGAGCAAACCGATTGCCAAAATTATTTTAATAATTTTAAAGTATACTGAGTATGTATTAGATTTGTGATTTATATACTTTGACATTGATGTTTATTTCAAAATCTATTTGTTAACATATGAAATTTAGTGCATTGTATCATATATATTACATTGTCTCGATACCCTCACATTTCTAATACATAAAGTGGATGAGACAATGAGCTCGTCTACTACATGTTTGTAATAAACATAAGGTCTTATAACCTCTGCATAGTCTCTCATGCTCTACATGCCATCAACTTTATCAAAAAGAGTATCGCTTCCTTGCTCTTCCATGGCTCTAGATGTTGACCAAGCCATCTAGGCTATTGTCCTTGCTAAGTAGTCAACATCATCACCCCATAATCATATTTCATGGGCTCGTAATCCCATTGAAAGTTCTTTTCGTCCTTCTTTCATCTTCTAATATTTCAATTCCTATGTAGGTTTCATGAGCTCAAAGAGACATCACCTCCTATTTCCATATGTCATATAAAAAATTAAATTTCTCATAAAAAGAATTAGGAAATTGAGCATTTAACAACTTAACGAAAGTCTCTATGTTTAAGGATGGCTACTCAAGAGACATTTAGAAAATATAAATTCAATAACCAAGTATAATATCAAATCTTGGAAAAGAATAGTGATTTTCGGATTTTTTTTGAAATCATAAAAAACTAGTCCCTAAAAATTCAATATTTATATACTTTAATGTGAAGATCAAATTAATCCCTCTTATCCAATATAAATAACTGCTATTCACGTTATTTCTAACAATTTTGCATCACAAATTCAAGTTTATGCTCAAATTGATGATTGTAAAAATCTACTTGTTTTCTTGGAAATGCTAAATTTTGATAGTTTTGTTATCATAAATTCATATCTAACGGTTCTATAGTAATTCCTAATAATATTCGTTAAAGAATAGAAAAAAATTAGAAATATGCAAAAGTGGATAATTAAAAAAATAGGAAATTACTACACATATATTAATTATAATGATTAAGGAAAGGAGGAATTCCAAAACCCTACATGCTTATGTTCAATTTTGACTACACACTTTTGCGAATCCCTAATTTTAGGAAAAACTGATTTTTTAATGGAAAACCCTCATTGAGATGAAAGAGATGAAGGATAATGTGTTTGAGTCAAATAAGACTTTAAAATATCTTTGGAGTGTTTTTTTTTGTTTTTGTTCAAAAGTTGAAATATTTTTCTTTGAAAAGGTTATGTCACCAAAAGTATAAAAATATAAAAATTGAAAGGTTCGCAGATTTGTGATTTCAAAATAGATCCAAAACTCCTCGGAACAAATAAGCTCCATCAATCATAAACTTTTATGTCTTTGCATAGTGGTCATTCATTTTTACTATTCATATATCTCTTTCTAGTTTTCAACCAATTGAAAGTCCGGTAACTGTAAGAACTATTCTTAGCTTCTAAATCGATCCAATTAATTCTATCACCTCATTTTAGATTAGGTTAGAGTCTAGCAATGATTAAAAATCAGTTACTTCAACGTCTAATTTTGAAAACCAAAATTAATAAAGAAATCAATATGTTGGTTCGATAAGTGTATAGCTATATACTCAATAAAGTTTTACCTATTTTCGATCAAGTGATATATGATGAAACATAATCATATATAACATATGAATAAAGTAAATATATAAATGAAATATTATTATTTTGTCTGGTTTATTTTTTTATATTTTTTTCACCTTGACAAACACAAATAAAACTCATACATTGAAGAAAATCTTTTCCTTTTTCCGAACAATGATTTCTACACAAATGACAACCCCAAATAAAATCTGTAGGATTGAGTTCAAGATGTTTGTATGGTAGAAGGTGATCGTGTGTATGAAGTTTACCAATAGGGCTCATTGGTGAAACGTAAGAATGAGCTCTCTCCTCTGAAACTGCTTTGCTTAAAATATTTGATGCACCTATAAATGTTTTAAGAGAACTAAAATTAATATATCAAAAATACAACAAAATTTTTTAATGTAACATATTAACAAACAAGTGTGCTTACATAGTGAAACCAGAATAAAAATAGTTAAAACCAAAATACGTGTCCTCATTTTAGCTATAGAAATTTATTTAATTGAGATAAAAGTATAGATAAAACTTAGTAATTTTCCTTTTTAATTTATTATGTGAAGTTGTTAAACTTGGACCTGTCATACATATATATATTTGTGTTAGGAAACAACTAATATTTTGATAACTTATTTTGTTATAAATGAATAGATAAAAACGGCTCAACTTATCGTTTTAATTTTTAGAACTTCATTTAAATAAAGTTAGTTAGAAACTAATTGTCCTACGTGCTAAAACTACATCTCTCATATATTTTAATTTAATATATCTTAACAAATAAACTATGGAGTTCGAAAAAGAGTTCTTAGAAATACATTTTGAGGTTATTTAGAAAAACAGTGTGTCGTATATCTATCTTACAAATATTGAGTGCGAAAATATACTATTTTTATCTATATGAAAATATGATGAATCATATTTACTATAACAAAAAGTGAAGTCATCAACATTATTTTTTATGACTTCAAATATGTTCATATGAGCAAACCGATTGCCAAAATTATTTTAATAATTTTAAAGTATACTGAGTATGTATTAGATTTGTGATGTATACACTTTGACATTGATGTTTATTTCAAAATCTATGTGTTAACATATGAAATTTAGTGCATTGTATCATATATATTACATTGTCTCGATACCCTCACATTTCTAATACATAAAGTGGATGAGACAATGAGCTCGTCTACTACATGTTTGTAATAAACATAAGGTCTTATAACCTCTGCATAGTCTCTCATGCTCTACATGCCATCAACTTTATCAAAAAGAGTATCGCTTCCTTGCTCTTCCATGGCTCTAGATGTTGACCAAGCCATCTAGGCTATTGTCCTTGCTAAGTAGTCAACATCATCACCCCATAATCATATTTCATGGGCTCGTAATCCCATTGAAAGTTCTTTTCGTCCCTCTTTCATCTTCTAATATTTCATTTCCTATGTAGGTTTCATGAGCTCAAAGAGACATCACCTCCTACTTCCATACGCCATATAAAAAATTAAATTTCTCATAAAAAGAATTAGGAAATTGAGCATTTACCAACTTAACGAAAGTCTCAATGTTTAAGGATGGCTACTCAAGAGACATTTAGAAAATATAAATTCAATAACCAAGTATAATATCAAATCTTGGAAAAGAATAGTGATTTTCGGATTTTTTTTGAAATCATAAAAAACTAGTCCCTAAAAATTCAATATTTATATACTTTAATGTGAAGATCAAATCAATCCCTATTATCCAATATAAATAACTGCTATTCACGTTATTTCTAACAATTTTGCATCACAAATTCAAGTTTATGCTCAAATTGATGATTGTAAAAATCTACTTGTTTTCTTGGAAATGCTAAATTTTGATAGTTTTGTTATCATAAATTCATATCTAACGGTTTTATAGTAATTTCTAACAATATTCGTTAAAGAATAGAAAAAAATTAGAAATATGCAAAAGTGGATAATTAAAAAAATAGGAAATTACTACACATATATTAATTATAATGATTAAGGAAAGGAGGAATTCCAAAACCCTACATGCTTATGTTCAATTTTGACTACACACTTTTGCGAATCCCTAATTTTAGGAAAAACTGATTTTTCAATGGAAAACCCTCATTGAGATGAAAGAGATGAAGAATAATGTGTTTGAGTCAAATAAGACTTTAAAATACCTTTGGAGTGTTTTTTTTGTTTTTGTTCAAAAGTTGAAATATTTTTCTTTGAAAAGGTTATGTCACCAAAAGTATAAAAATATAAAAATTGAAAGGTTCGCTGATTTGTGATTTCAAAATAGATCCAAAACTCTTCGGAACAAATAAGCTCCATCAATCATAAACTTTTATGTCTTTGCATAGTGGTCATTCATTTTTACTATTCATATATCTCTTTCCAGTTTTCAACCAATTGAAAGTCCGGTAACTGTAAGAACTATTCTTAGCTTCTAAATCGATCCAATTAATTCTATCACCTCATTTTAGATTAGGTTAGAGTCTAGCAATGATTAAAAATCAGTTACTTCAACGTCTAATTTTGAAAACCAAAATTAATAAAGAAATCAATATGTTGGTTCGATAAGTGTATAGCTATATACTCAATAAAGTTTTACCTATTTTCGATCAAGTGATATATGATGAAACATAATCATATATAATATATGAATAAAGTAAATATATAAATGAAATATTATTATTTTGTCTGGTTTATTTGTTTATATTTTTTTCACCTTGACAAACACAAATAAAACTCATACATTGAAGAAAATCTTTTCCTTTTTCCGAACAATGATTTCTACATAAATGACAACCCCAAATAAAATCTGTAGGATTGAGTTCAAGATGTTTGTATGGTAGAAGGTGATCGTGTGTATGAAGTTTACCAATAGGGCTCATTGGTGAAACGTAAGAATGAGCTCTCTCCTCTGAAACTGCTTTGCTTAAAATATTTGATGCACCTATAAATGTTTTAAGAGAACTAAAATTAATATATCAAAAATACAAAAAAGTTTTTTTATGTAATATATTAACAAACAAGTGTGCTTACATAGTGAAACCAGAATAAAAATAGTTAAAACCAAAATACGTGTCCTCATTTCAGCTATAGAAATTTATTTAATTGAGATAAAAGTATAGATAAAACTTAGTAATTTTCCTTTTTAATTTATTATGTGAAGATGTTAAACTTGGACCTGTCATACATATATATATTTGTGTTAGGAAACAACTAATATTTTGATAACTTATTTTGTTATAAATGAATAGATAAAAACGGCTCAATTTATCGTTTTAATTTTTAGAACTTCATTTAAATATGTTATTAAGTTAGTTAGAAACTAATTGTCCTACGTGCTAAAACTACATCTCTCATATGTTTTAATTTAATATATCTTAATAAATAAACTATGGAGTTCGAAAAAGAGTTCTTAGAAATACATTTTGAGGTTATTTAGAAAAACAGTGTGTCATATATCTATCTTACAAATATTGTGTGTGAAAATTTACTATTTTATCTATATGAAAATATGATGAATCATATTTACTATAAAAAAAGTGAAATCATCGACATTATTTTATATGACTTCAAATATGTCCATATGAGCAAAACGATTGCCAAAATTATTTTAATAATTTTAAAGTATACTGAGTATGTATTAGATTTGTGATGTATATATTTTGACATTGATGTTTATTTCAAAATCTATGTGTTAACATATGAAATTTAGTGCATTGTATCATATATATTACATTGTCTCCATGCCCTCACATTTCTAATACATAAAGTGGATGAGACAATGAGCTCGTCTACTACATGTTTGTAATAAACATAAGGTCTTATAACCTCTGCATAGTCTCTCATGCTCTACATGCCATCAACTTTATCAAAAAGAGTATCCATCCTTGCTCTTCCATGGCTCTAGATGTTGACCAAGCCATCTAGGCTATTGTCCTTGCTAAGTAGTCAACATCATCACCCCATAATCATATTTCATGGGCTCGTAATCCCATTGAAAGTTCTTTTCGTCCCTCTTTCATCTTCTAATATTTCATTTCCTCTGTAGGTTTCATGAGCTGAAAGAGACATCACCTCCTACTTCCATACGTCATATAAACAATTAAATTTCTCATAAAAATAATTAGGAAATTGAGCATTTACCAACTTAACGAAAGTCTCAATGTTTAAGGATGGCTACTCAAGAGACATTTAGAAAATATAAATTCAATAACCAAGTATAATATCAAATCTTGTAAAAGAATAGTGATTTTCGGATTTGTTTTGAAATCATAAAAAACTAGTCCCTAAAAATTCAATGTTTATACACTTTAATGTGAAGATCAAATCAATCCCTATTATCCAATATAAATAACTGCTATTCACGTTATTTCTAATAATTTTGCATCACAAATTCAAGTTTATGCTCAATTTGATGATTGTAAAAATCTACTTGTTTTCTTGGAAATGCTAAATTTTGATAGTTTTGTTATCATAAATTCATATCTAACGGTTCTATAGTAATTCCTAACAATATTCATTAAAGAATAGAAGAAAACTAGAAATATGCAAAAGTGGATAATTAGAAAAATAGGAAATTACGACACAAATATTAATTATAATGATTAAGGAAAGGAGGAATTCCAAAATCCTACATGCTTATGTTCAATTTTGACTACACACTTTTGCGAATCCCTAATTTTAGGAAAAACTGATTCTTCAATGGAAAACCCTCATTGAGATGAAAGAGATGAAGGATAATGTGTTTGATTCAAATAAGACTTTAGAATGTCTTTGGAGTAATTTTTTTTTGTTTTTGTTCAAAAGTTGAAATTTTTTCTTTGAAAAAGTTATGTCACCAAAAGAATAAAAATATAAAACTTGAAAGGTTCGCAGATTTGTGATTTCAAAATAGATCCAAAACTCCTCGGAACAAATAAGCTCCATCAATCACAAACTTTTATGTCTTTGCATAGTGCTTATTCATTTTTACTATTCATATATCTCTTTCCAGTTTTTAACCAATTGAAAGTTCGGTACCTGTTAGAACTATTCATACAATGAAGGCTCCTTCCATCATTGTAGTTTGACAACCTTTTTGATAATTAATAAAGATCAAATTTTCTTCTACAAGTTATTCTCTCGAGATACTTGTACGCTTAGAACCTAGTTGACACCAGCCCTCCTAGCTCTAAGTTTGTGATTTATCATGCGGTTCATCACCTCTCGTGTGGTTCACTTCACCCTTCCATCTTTTACCAAACAGAAAACCCCCATCCAGAAGCCTAAGGTTGAGTTTCTCACCTAGTCTTCTCCACACAGCCCACGCGCATACAGCCTTGAATCGAGGTTTGTATCATTTTGGTATTAGAGCTTAAAGCTCCTAAACCAGGTTGTTTCTATCCTTTAATTAGTTTTTTTCTAGTTCTTGCATTAGTTTAAGCCGCATTCAAGAAACATAAAAAAATTTAACATCAAACTCCAAACCGATTGCATCTAGCTTCTACGTGCATCACTAGGGCTTAGATTCATTCTTGCATTGCAAATTACGTTTTTCCTTTTTGCTTAAATCATATTTCCATTATTATTAAGTTAAATTAAAAAGAAAAGAAAAAGAAAATAGGAAAAACACCAAAAGAAATCGACCAAGACAGCTAGTACTAGTGGTTAGGAAGTTTCCATTTTTTCAACTTTCCATTTTTTCGAATTTTCCTTTTTCCCAGTTTTTTCTTTTTGCATTTTTTCGAATTCTTCTATATAAAAAACCCTCCTAATCGATTTTAGGAGCAGAGTAACTTGTTCCTTTCTGTTGTAGTACGCAATGGAAGAAGAAAATAGAGATGCAGCCAAAGCCATGATGGCCATGTTCACCACCCTCCAAACGCAACTCACATCAATCGGCGAGAGGTTGGAGCGCGTGGAGAGGCCTGTGAGATTCCAGGCCATAAGGCACGAACAGGAGGAGCCCCAGCCGGATGCTGAGGGTCCTGAGCACCCTAGGACACGGCACGAACAGGAGGAGCCCCAGCCGGATGGAGATAAGGACGCACAACCTCATGACTATCACCCTAGGCCGAGAGGACCTCCATGGCCACCAGAAGCAGAAGGCGATGGCTTCGAGCCATATGGTCATCACCAGAGACCAAGAATGCCTCCCAGACATCATAAGAATGGAGATGAATACGCCTACAACCGGGTAACTCATCCTGATGTCAAATTAACACCTCCTAGTTTTGCAGGAAAAGTAGACCCCGAAGCCTATCTTGATTGAGAGAGGAGGATGGATCACATCTTCGATCACTACAACCAACCAGGCCCTAGGAGAGTCTCCATGGCAGTAGCACAACTCACGGGCAATGCCCTCATCTGGTGGGATCGTGAGGTGTCTGACCGAAGGAGGAAAAGATTGAGCCCCGTAGACTCATGGGTCGACATGAAAGACCTCATGAGACAAAGGTTTGTTCCACCTTATTTTCATAGAGATTTGCAACGACGTTTTCGTACTCTTAAGCAGGGCACCAGATCAGTAGAAGAGTACAACGAAGAGTTTTAAAGGCTAAGGAATAGGCTGGAGCTCAATGACGATGAGGAGGCTTTGATGGCACAGTTCTTGGATGGACTGCAAGAAAGAATCAGCTGCAAGGTGGAAAGGCAAATCTACAATGACTTCAAGGACTTGTTCCACCTATCTGTCCAAGCTGAGCAGAACATCAAGTGTAAGAGCCAAGACATCCGCAGCAAGCCTAAGACGCCTTGGGCACCAAGCAATATCCCCAAGCCCGTAAACAAGGGCAAGAGCATAGAGATCGAGTCACAGTTCAAGAGCAAGCCTCCTGAGCCAACCCGTGACTAGAGAGAGCCTAGTAAGTCCTCTAACCCTCAAAGATCACGGGACATCACTTGTTTCAAGTGTAGGGTTCGCGGACACATCTCAAGGGAGTGCCCAAACAACTGAGTCATGCTTATTACGGAAGCTGGAGAGTATGAATCTTAAGATGAAGACGAACCAGAAGAAGAATATGGTGACATTGAGTACCCTGATGTGGGGGAAGTGCTGGTCACTAGACGCATTCTCAGTGCAATGGTGGATCCTTCAGGGACCATCCAAAGGGAGAACATCTTCCATAGCCGTTGAATCATCAAGGGCAAGATATGTAACCTCATCATAGATGGTGGTTCTTGCACTAACGTTGCTAGTGCGTACATGCTTGATAAGCTTGGTCTAGAGAAGACAAGGCACCCTCGACCGTATAGGCTGAGATGGCTTGATGACAAAGTGGAGCTCAAGATCCATGAGCAAGTCACTGTGCCATTCAGTGTGGGCAAGTACCAAGACTAGGTAGTGTGCGACGTGGTGCCAATGCAAGCTGGCCATCTTCTGCTAGGAAGACCATGGTAGTTTGAAAAGGAGACCAGGCATGATGGCCGAACCAATCTCTATTGTTAATGATAAAAGAAAGGTCAGCCTAGTTCTTCTCACACCTACCCAGATACATGAGCATCAACAACAAATGAGTAAGGAAAAGAAGCTCATTAAATCTAACTTTCTCATTCAACCGAGTCATGTATGGAGAGCTTTAGCCTCGAAGGATTTAATGCTACTAATGGTTTTCAAAGAAGTTTTGAATGTAGACAAAGAGCAGGTGATACAAGCCTTGATTCAAGGATGTATGCGCGTGGGCTGTTTGTAGAAGATTAGGTGAGAAACTCAACCTTACGCTTCTGGATAGGGGTTTTCTGGTTGGTAAACGATGGAAGGGTGAAGTGAACCACACGAGGGGTGATGAACCTCGTGATAAATCACAAACTTAGAGCTAGGAGGGCTGGTCTCAACTAGGTTCTAAGCGCACAAGTCTCTCTTGAGAGAAAGCTCGTAGGGAAAAGTTCTACTTTATTAATAATCAAAAAGGTTGTCGAACTACAATGCTGGAAGGAGCCTTATTAATATGCTCGACAGCTTGACCTTCTAGGGTCGACTCAAACAAATAAAAGGAAAGTTTACAAAAGTGCACAAAAGGAAAAGATACAAAAGTGCATAACCGAAAAAGGACCTATTCCTAAAATGTTTTTGACTCAAAATGTAAAGCAACTAGATCCTACCCTGCAAAACAGAAAGAGGCATATATTCGAATGTAAACTTACCTTAACTCACCTCACGGCCAAGAAATGGAAGGTGGCCGTCCTTGTGGCATGCACGCGCTTTGCTCCTAGTCTTCGACTTGGAGTAGGGTTAAATATCTTTGGGCCCTGACCTCTCTTGCCACTAAAGCCCAAGTCTCTGATGTTCCTTGTGTTGTTGAGAAGCCTTTGGACTCTAATTTGCTCTTCTGGCCCATTGTCCTTAGCTGCTCTTCCTCTAGAAGCTTGTCGACCCATAAGCTGAATTTGTGGAAGAGTGCTCTTGATCTGCTTCTTGTCATTGCTCCTGGAGGTACCACTGGTGTAGATACTTCCTCTAAGTGCATGTCCTGGAGCTGGTAGCTCATTTGGTCCGAGTCCTCTTGTGTAGAAGTGGAAGTGTGCGTGTACTCGGCTGGATGGCCTGTACCGGCTGGATTGTGCGCGGTACTGGCCGGAATGACTTCAGGACCGGCCAAGTTGATCCCGGAGTCGGCGGTGTCATCAGGGGGACCGGCGGTGTCATTCACGTCCCCACCAAGTGTGCCGGAAGCTTGGGCCTCTCCGCCGGCGATGTTGACCGGTCTGGTCCTATAGGTCGACGGTCCGGCGGTACTGTCTGGTCCGGCAGGCGCGCCAGATGGTCCTGCTGTCTCGAGCAAGCTTCCTGGTCGGCCAGTCTGGTCTCCTGGCTGGATGTACGACCTGATGTCCTCATCATTCCCTCCCTCTTCAGTAGGTTTTGTCCTCAAAACTGGATCATCTGCATGGAAAGGGGCCAAGTCAGTAACATTGAACGTATTGGACACATTAAACTCACCTGGCAGCTCGATCCGGTAGGCGTTGTTGTTGATCCTCTCGAGCACTCTGAATGGTCCATCTCCTCTTGGTGCTAGCTTGGAACTCCTTAGGTTTGGGAACCTCTCCTGCCGTAGGTGTAGCCACACCCAATCGCCTGGTTGAAAGATCACCTCCTTTCTTCCTTTGTTGGCATGAGTCACATACTGTCCGGTCCTCTTCTCCAAGTTCTCTGCTACCTTCTGGTGTAACCTCCTTATGAACTCTGCTTTGGACGCTCCGTGGAGGTTGGTCATCTCAGCTGGTGGCAGTGGTGTTTGCTCCAATGGGGTGAGAGGGTTGAAGCCGTATACCACTTCAAATGGGGTCTTCTTGGTTGCTGAGTGCACGGCTCGGTTGTAGGCGTACTCAATGAATGGCAGGCACTCCACCCAAGTCTTTAGGTTCTTCCCTAGTGTAGTTCTGAGAAGAGTTGATAGTGTCCTGTTGACAACTTCAGTTTGGCCATCGGTTTGAGGATGGCAAGTGGTTGAGAAGAGTAGCTTCGTGCCTAGCTTTCTCCAAAGGGTCCTCCAGAAATGGCTGAGGAACTTGGTGTCCCTATCTGATACGATGGTCCTTGGCACTCCAGGAAGCCGTACTATCTCTCTGAAGAACAGCTCAGCTGTTTGCGTGGCATCATTGACATTGGCACATGGGATGAAGTGTGCCATCTTGGAGAATCTGTCCACTACTACAAAGATTGCATCTTTGTGGTTGATCTTGGGCAGACCTAGAACAAAATCCATCGAGATGTCCACCCATGGATGTGTTGGTATGGGTAGTGGGAGATACAACCCGTGAGGTTGCACTCGGGACTTTGCCTTCTTGCAAGTAATGCATCTTGCACAATGTGCTTCTACTGTCCTCTTGATGTGTGGCCAGTAGAAGTGCTCCTTGACCACTGCTAGAGTCTTGTCGACACCAAAGTGGCCCATGAGTCCTCCTCCATGAGCTTCTCGGATGATAAGCTCCCTTAGTGATCCCTGTGGTATGCACAGCCTTCTTTCTCGGAACAAAAATCCCTCATGGATGTAGAATTTGCCATGACTCCCTGTGCTACACTCCTTGTAGCTCTCAGCAATGTCAGGATCATCCTTGTATAGATCCTTGATGTGCTCGAATCCTAGGACTTTTGCCTCCATGGTTGATATCAAGGCAAACCTCCTTGATAGTGCATCGGCTACCACATTGTCTTTGCCCTTCTTGTACTTGATGATGTACGGGAAGGTTTCTATGAACTCCATCCACCTGGCATGTCTCCTCTTGAGATTGGTTTGCCCTCTGAGGTGTTTGAGAGTCTCGTGATCAGTGTGGATCACAAACTCCTTGGACAGCAAGTAATGCTGCCAAGTCTCCAATGCTCGGACAAGGGCATAGAGCTCCTTGTCATAAGTGGAGTAGTTCAGTGAGGCACCACCTAGCTTCTCACTGAAGTATGCCACTGGTCTCCCTCCTTGAGTTAGCACTGGTCTCCCTCCTTGAGTTAGCACTGCTCCTATGCCTATTCCAGAGGCATCACACTCCACTTCAAACGTCTTGTTGAAGTCAGGAAGGACTAGCACTGGTGCGTGTGTAAGGCTGTCCTTCAAGGCCTGGAATGCCTTCTCCTGAGCTTCTCCCCAGCTGAATCCCACGTTCTTCTTCACTACTGCCGTCAGTGGTGAGGCAATACTGCTGAAGTTGGGCACGAATCTCCTATAGAAGCTGGCCAGTCCGTGGAAGCTCCTTACTTGGCTGATGTTTCCTGGTGTTGGCCATTCTTGTATGGCTCGAATCTTCTTCTCATCAACCTGTAGGCCCTGTGAACTCACAACAAAACCTAAAAAGACAAGCTTATCAGTACAAAAGGTGCACTTCTTGATATTGGCATAAAGCTCTTCTTGTCGAAGGGTTTTAAGGACCATCTCAAGATGTGTGAGGTGTTCCCGTAGGCTCTACTACAAACAAGTATGTCATCAAAATAAACTACTACGAACTTACTGATGTACGCCCTAAGAACTTGGTTCATAAGGCGCATGAAGGTGCTTGGGGCATTAGTCAAGCCAAATGGCATGACTGTCCACTCGTAGAGTCCTTGCTTTGTCTTGAAAGCGGTTTTCCACTCATCACCTTCCTTCATTCTTACCTGGTGGTATCCACTTTTGAGGTCTATCTTGGAGAAGACCGTGGCTCCACTCAGCTCATCTAGCATGTCATCCAGTCGTGGTATTGGATGCCTATACTTGAATGTGATGTTGTTGATTGCTCGGCAGTCCACGCACATGCGCCAAGTTCCATCCTTCTTGGGCACTAGTAGCACTGGTACAGCACATGGACTGAGGCTCTCTCGAACATATCCTTTCTCCAGGAGCTCCTTGACTTGCTTCTCAAGCTCCTTGGACTCCTCTGGACTCATCCGGTAGGCTGGCCGGTTGGGCAGGGCTGCTCCGGGCACTAGATCAATCTGGTGTTCTATGCCACGTAAAGGAGGCAAGCCTGCTGGTATCTCCTTTGGAAATACATCCTGGAATTTGTTGAGGAGAATTGCTACTTCAGGAGGTAGCTCTATCTGTCCCTGTTCTATACTCAACACTTCCTTGAAAACCATTAGTAACATTAAATCCTTCGAGGCTAAAGCTCTCCGGACATGACTTGGTTGAATACGAAAGTTAGACTTGACAAGTTTCTTTTCCTTACTCATTTGGAGTTGTAGCTCATGTACTTGGGCAGGTGTAAGAGGAGCTAGGCTGACCTTTCTCTTGTCATGCACGAAGGTGTAGAGATTGGTTCTGCCATCATGCCTGGTCTCTTTGTCAAACTGCCATGGTCTTCCTAGCAGAAGATGGCCAGCTTGCATGGCCACCACGTCGCACACGACCTGGTCTTTGTACTTGCCCACACTGAATGGCACAGTGACTTGCTCATGAATCTTGAGCTCCACTTTGTCATCGAGCCATCTCAGTCTATATGGTCGAGGATGCCGTGTCCTCTCTAGAACTAGCTTATCAACCATATACGCACTAGCAACGTTAGTGCAAGAACCACCATCTATGATGAGGTTACATACCTTTCCTTTGATGGTGCAACGGCTGTGGAAGATGTTCTCCCTTTGGATGGTCTCTGAAGGATCCACCATTGCACTGAGGATACGTCTAGTAACCAGCACTTCCCCCACATCAGGGTACTCAATGTCACCATATTCTCCTTCTGGCTCATAGTCCTCTTCATCTTGGGACTCATATTCTCCTGCCTCCGTAATCAGCATGACTCGGTTGTTTGGGCACTCCCTTGAGATGTGTCCACGTCCCCTTGACTCGATCTCTACGCTTTTGCCTTTGTCCACTGTCTTAGGCATGTTGCTTGGTGCCCAAGGTGTCTTAGGCTTGCTGCGGATGTCTTGGCTCTTACGTTTGATGTGCTGTTCAGCTTGCACCGATAGGTGGAACAAGTTCTTGAAGTCGTTGTAGATTTGCCTTTCCACCTTGCAGCTGATCCTTTCTTGGAGTCCATCCAAGAATTGTGCCATCAATGC
The DNA here is from genome assembly GCA_018901935.1 of Pugionium cornutum. Lineage (NCBI taxonomy): Eukaryota > Viridiplantae > Streptophyta > Magnoliopsida > Brassicales > Brassicaceae > Pugionium > Pugionium cornutum. The sequence goes on along the minus strand of JAENJI010000174.1, from coordinate 19,523 downwards.
TTCTTCATCATCATTGAGCTCCAATCTGTTCCTTAACCTCTCGAACTCTTCATAGTACTCCTCTACTGATCTGGTACCCTGCTTAAGAGTACGAAAACGTCGTTGCAAATCCCTATGAAAGTAAGGTGGAACATACCTTTGTCGCATGAGGTCTTTCATGTCGACCCATGAGTCTACGGGTCTCATTCTCTTCCTCCTTCTGTCAGATACCTCACGATCCCACCAGATGAGGGCATTGTCCGTGAGTTGTGCTACTGCCATTGAGACTCTCCTAGGTCCTGGTTGGTTGTAGTGATCAAAGATATGATCCATTCGCTTCTCCCAATCTAGGTAAGCCTCGGGGTCTACTTTTCCTGCAAAAGTTGGAGGAGTTAGTTTAACATCAGGATGAATTACCCGGTTATAGGTGTATTCATCTCCATCCTCATGACGTCTAGGAGGCATTCTTGGTCTCTGGTGAAGACCATATGGCTCAAAGCCATCATCTTCTGCCTCTGGTTGCCGTGGAGGTCCTCTCGGCCTATGGTGATAGTTATGAGGTTGCGTGTCCTCATCTCCATCTGGCTGGGGTTCCTCCTGTTCGTGCCGTGTCCTAAGGTACTCAGGACCCTCAGGACGGTCTTGCTCAGCTCTCACGTGCCTTATGGCCTGGAATCTTACTGGTCTCTCCACGCGCTCCAACCTCTCGCCTATGGATGCGAGTTGTGTTTGGAGTGTGGTGAACATGGCCATCATGGCTTCAGCTGCGTCTCTATTCTCTTCTCCCATGGTGTGCTACAAAGAAAGAAGATAATTAGGGTGCTCCTAAGTTATTAGGAGAGTTTCTTTTTATATGGGATTTGAAAAAAATGCAAAAAGGAAAATCCTAAGGAAAGGAAATTCGAAAAAAAGAAAACTTCCTAGACAACTTGTGCTAGCTGTCCAATTTGAATTCTTTTGTGTATTTTCCTATTTTCTTTTCTTTTCTTTTTGTTTTCTTTTTAATTTAACTTAAAACTAATGGAAATATGAATTAAACAAAAAGGAAAACGTGTATGCAATGCAAAAAGTGAATCTAAACCCTAGTGATACACGTAGGAGGCTAGATGCACTCGGTTTGGAGTTTGAGGTTATTTTTTTATTTTTCTTGAATGCGACTTAAACTAATGCAAGAACACAAAACAAAACAAGCAAAAGGATAGAAACAACCTGGTTTAGGAGCTTTAAGCTCTGATACCAAAATGATACAAGCCTTGATTCAAGGATGTATGCGCGTGGGCTGTTTGTAGAAGATTAGGTGAGAAACTCAACCTTAGGCTTCTGGATAGGGGTTTTCTGGTTGGTAAACGATGGAACGGTGAAGTGAACCACACGAGGGTGATGAACCTCGTGATAAATCACAAACTTAGAGCTAGGAGGGCTGGTCTCAACTAGGTTCTAAGCGCACAAGATTCTTAGAGAGAAAACTTGTAGGAAAAAGTTCTACTTTATTAATAATCAAAAGGTTGTCGAACTACAATGCTGGAAGGAGCCTTATTAATATGCTCGACAGCTTGACCTTCTAGGGTCGACTCAAACAAATAAAAGGAAAGTTTACAAAAGTGCACAAAAGGAAAAGATACAAAAGTGCATAACCGAAAAGGACCTATTCCTAAAATGTTTTTGACTCAAAAATGTAAAGCAACTAGATCCTACCCTGCAAAACAGAAAGAGGCATATATTCGAATGTAAACTTACCTTAACTCACCTCACGGCCAAGAAATGGAAGGTGGCCGTCCTTGTGGCATGCACGCGCCTTGCTCCTAGTCTTCGACTTGGAGTAGGGTTACAAATCTCTGGGCCCTGACCTCTCTTGCCACTAAAGCCCAAGTCTCTGATGTTCCTTGTGTTGTTGAGAAGCCTTTGGACTCTAATTTGCTCTTCTGGCCCATTGTCCTTAGCTGCTCTTCCTCTAGAAGCTTGTCGACCCATAAGCTGAATTTGTGGAAGAGTGCTCTTGATCCGCTTCTTGTCATTGCTCCTGGAGGTACCACTGGTGTAGATACTTCCTCTAAGTGCATGTCCTGGAGCTGGTAGCTCATTTGGTCCGAGTCCTCTTGTGTGGAAGTGGAAGTGTGCGTGTACTCGGCTGGATGGCCTGTACCGGCTGGATTGTGCGCGGTACTGGCCGGAATGACTTCAGGACCGGCCAAGTTGATCCCGGAGTCGGCGGTGTCATCAGGGGGACCGGCGGTGTCATTCACGTCCCCACCAAGTGTGCCGGAAGCTTGGGCCTCTCCGCCGGCGATGTTGACCGGTCTGGTCCTATAGGTCGACGGTCCTATAGGTCGACGGTCCGGCGGTACTGTCTGGTCCGGCAGGCGCGCCAGATGGTCCTGCTGTCTCGGGCAAGCTTCCTGGTCGGCCAGTCTGGTCTCCTGGCTGGATGTACGACCTGATGTCCTCATCAGCAGGTAGAGCTACCTCCTGAAGTAGCAACTCTCCTCAACAAATTCCAGGATGTCTTTCCTGAGGAGATACTAGCAGGCTTGCCTCCCCTACGTGGCATAGAGCACCAGATCGACCTCGTGCCCGGAGCAGCCCTGCTTAACTGGCCAGCCTACCGGATGAGTCCAGAGGAGTCTAAGGAACTTGAGAAGCAAGTCAAGGAGCTCCTGGAGAAAGGCTATGTTCGAGAGAGCCTCAGTCCATGTGCTGTACCAGTGCTGCTAGTGCCCAAGAAGGATGGGACTTGGCGAATGTACGTGGACTGCCAAGCAATCAACAACATCACAGTCAAGTACCGGCATCCGATACCATGGCTGGATGACATGCTAGATGAGCTGAGTGGAGCCACGGTCTTCTCCAAGATAGACCTCAAGAGTGGATACCACCAGGTCAGGATGAAGGAAGGTGATGAGTGGAAGACTGCTTTCAAGACAAAGCAAGGGCTCTACGAGTGGACAGTCATGCAATTCGGCTTGACTAATGCCCCAAGTACCTTCATGCATCTTATGAACCAAGTTCTTAGGGCGTACATCAGTAAGTTCGTTGTAGTTTACTTTGACGACATTTTAGTTTACACTAAGTGCTTAAGGGATCACCTCACACATCTTGAGTTGGTTCTTAAAACCCTTTGACAAGAAGAGCTTTATGCCAATCTCAAAAAGTGCATATTTTGTACTGATAAACTTGTCTTCTTAGGTTTTGTTGTAAGTTCACAGGACTTACAGGTTGATGAAGAGAAGATTCGAGCCATACAAGAATGGCCAACAACAAGCAACATCAGCCAAGTGAGGAGTTTCCACGGTCTGGCGAGCTTCTACAGGAGATTCGTGCCCAACTTCAGCAGTATTTTCTCACCATTGACGGCAGTAGTGATGAAGAACGTGGGATTCAGCTGGGGAGAAGCTCATGAGAAGGCATTCCAGGCCTTGAAGGACAGCCTTACGTATGCACCAGTGCTAGTCCTGCCCGACTTCAACAAGACATTTGAAGTGGAGTGTGATGCCTTTGGAATAGGCATAGGAGCGGTGCTAACCCAAGGAGGAACGCCAATGGCATACTTCAGTGAGAAGCTAAGTGGTGCCTCACTGAAATACCCCACTTACGACAAGGAGCTTTATGCCTTAGTCCGAGCCTTGGAGACTTGGCAGCATTACTTGCTGGCCAAGGAGTTTGTGATCTACACTGATCACGAGACTCTCAAACACCTCAGAGGGCAAACCAATCTCAAGTGAAGACATGCCAGGTGGATGGAGTTCATAGAAACCTTCCCGTACGTCATCAAGTACAAGAAGGGCAATGACAATGTGGTAGCCGATGCACTATCAAGGAGGTTTGCCTTGATATCCACCATGGAGGCAAAGGTCTTAGGATTCGAGCACATCAAGGACTTATATAAGGATGATCCTGACCTTTCTGAGAGCTACAAGGAGTGTGCCACAGGAAGTCATGGCAAGTTCTACCTCCATGAGGGGTTCTTGTTCCAAGAGAGAAGGCTGTGCATACCACAAGGATCGTTATGAGAGCTTATCATCCGAGAAGCTCATGGAGGAGGACTCATGGGCCACTTTGGTGTCGACAAGACTCTAGCAGTAGTCAAGGAGCACTTCTACTGGCCACACATCAAAAGGTCAGTAGAAGCCCATTGTGCAAGGTGCATCACTTGCAAAACGGCGAAGTCCCGAGTGCATCCTCAGGGGTTGTATCTCCCACTGCCCATACCTACACATCCATGGGTGGAAATCTCAATGGACTTCGTTCTAGGTGTGCCCAAGATCATAGTGGTGGACAGATTCTCCAAGATGGCACATTTCATTCCATGTGCCAATGTTAATGATGCCACGCAAACAACCGAGCTGTTCTTCAGGGAGATAGTACGGCTTCATGGAGTGCCAAGGACCATCGTGTCAGACAGGGACACCAAGTTCCTCAGCCATTTCTGGAGGACCCTTTGGAGGAAGTTAGGCACGAAGCTGCTCTTCTTTACCACCTGCCATCCTCAAACCGATGGCCAAACTGAAGTAGTCAACCGGACATTGCCATTCATAGAGTTCGCATACAACCAAGCCGTGCACTCAGCAACCAAGAATATTGACATAGGAAAATCAAATAAGACCTATCTTGACCTACAAGGCAAGTGTGAGCACGAAAATTCAGTTTGAATAACAAGGGAAATGAAAAAGGATGGGTTATTATTAACCACATGGTTGAAATGGTTAAATAGCTACCTTGGGAGAAGAATCAAGGTGAAAAAGTCATGCCCATGCTGTCTCCTCTCTTCTCATTGGTTGTTGACAGGCTCCTCCTCTATTCAAACTCATCCACAAGTTTGAATTCGTTTTCTTTTGTGTTCACATTGTAAATCCTCTATAAAAGGGCTGTAAAGACTCAATGTATAAAAAACTCTTAGGAGATTCTTCTCCATAAGTCTAAGTCATTTCTCATTTTCTCATACTTCTCTTTGAGTTTTCAGATTCAATTCTTCACATTTCTCCTCTATAATCTCAATATTCTTACATGGTATCAGAGCCAGGTTCATTCTCTTATCTTTTCTACTCAAATCTCTCAGTTTCTAATCTAAAATTCTTTCAAAAATCTCTCAGTCTTTAGACTAAAAACTCACGGTTTCATTCAACCATAAAAGCTGCTTCCTTTGAGCTCTTCAAAGCCTAACAATGGAGGATACAGTTCAAATTAGTTCCAGCCTGAAACCTACGGTGATAGCAGTAGTTCTCAAAGGCTTGAACTACACATTATGGTCAAGAACCATCAAGACAGCCATTTGTGGCAAAGGACTTTGGAATCACATCTTGGAGGATAATACTCCATCTATAGATGATCCAAAGGAGAAGAAGGATGAGGCAACAAGAAAAGAAGAAGCTAGGTGGTTCCAAGAAGATCAATCAGTCCTTGGATTCCTCCAAAATTCATTGGACCCATCCATTCTTGAAGCTTATTCACATTGTGAAACTGCCAAGTCTCTTTGGGACACTCTCAAGAGGGTGTATGGGGATGTTTCAAACCTCAGCCGTGTGTATGAGGTTAAGAAGGCTCTCAATGATCTACACCAAGAGGATATGGAGTTCACAAAATTCCTGGGCAAGTTCCAGTCAACATGGTCCGAGCTTGACATGTTGAGACCAAGTTCTATGGATCCAAAGGTGCTTAATGAAAGGAAGGAACAAGACAAGATATTTGGGCTCCTTCTCAACCTAAATCCAGCCTTTAAGGATGTGATTAAGTCCATCCTGAGAGAGCCAAAACTCCCTGATTTCGAAGAGGTGTGCTCACGGATTCAAAGGGAGCAAGGCAACATTGGTTTGTTTGGTGGTAAAGGAGAACTAGTCATGGCCAACAAAAGCGTGTTTAAGCAAGAGGATAGGAAGAGTGTGATGTGTGAGCATTGTAAGAGGAATGGCCACATCAAGGACAAGTGCTGGATACTTCATCCTCATCTCAAGCCAAACCGGTTCAAGGATTCAAAGGCTAACATCTCTCAAATGGTTGCGACTGAACCGGCAAGTTCATCCAACCAAGGAGGGGAGCTAGCTATGAATGTATCCATGGAGTATGTTAAGAAGAGTGACTTGGAGGATCTCATCAAGGCCTATGCCTCAAAACTCTCCGGTATCACACTCTACTCCCATAAATCGCTTGATAAACCAGATCATAAGTTGGTAGTGGATTCAGGTGCTTCTCACCATATGATTAGCAATGCTAGGTTGTTAAAGAACATTGAACCATGTCTAGGACAAGTAACTATTGCTGATGGTAAGGGTATTCCAATTGAAGGAACCGGAAACTTAAGACTATTTGACAAAGAAACTAATGCATTCTTTGTACCTAAATTTAAGTCTAATCTAGTTTCTGTCAAAAAGGCTATTAAAGACCTCAATTGCAATGTTACATTTGGGCCTAACAATGTTTACTTTCAGGATATTAAGAGTGGTAAGATACTTGGAGGTGGTGTAACTCAAGATGAGCTCTATGTTCTTGAAGACCCTCCAAGCAATTTGGATTCCTTAGCTTTCAAATCCTGTGTTTTTGCTAATAAAGATGTCTTATGGCATGCTAGATTAGGACATCCTCATGCTCGTGCTTTAAGCTTAATAATTCCTAATGTCGCTTATGATCACTCAGTTTGTGAGGCTTGTATCCTTGGCAAACATTGTCGTGTTGTTTTCCCTAAATCGTCTACAATTTATGAGCATTGCTTTGATTTAGTACATTCGATGTTTGGACCTCACCTTACATGTCTAGAGATAGGAATAAATACTTTGTGACCTTTATAGATGAGAAATCGAAATATACATGGGTTACATTACTTCCATCTAAAGATAGGGTTTATGAGGCATTTATAAACTTTCATAATTATGTTACTAATCAATTCAATGCCAAGATCAAAGTGTTAAGATCAGATAATGGAGGGAATACACAAGTCAAAGATTCAAAGCTCATCTAAACAAACATGGAATACTACATCAAACTAGCTGTCCACACACACCACAACAAAATGGAGTTGCTGAAAGGAAGAACCGACACTTAATGGAAGTAGCAAGATCCATGATGTTTCATACCAATGTTCCTAAAAGTTTTGGGGAGATGCAGTCTTGGTTGCTTGCTACCTCATCAATCGGATTCCAACCAAAGTCTTGCAAGATATATCCCCATTTGAGGTACTCAATAAAACTAAACCTTCCATTGATCATTTACGTGTATTTGGGGTGTGTGCTTTGTGTATGTTCCAGGTGATCTAAGAAACAAGTTGGAGGCAAAGAGCATCAAGTGTATGTTCCTTGGATATTCGACAACACAAAAGGGTTATAAGTGCTATGATCCGAGCAACAACAGGACATATGTGTCTAGAGATGTCAAGTTCATAGAAGAACAAAGCTATTATGATCAGAAAGATTGGGAAGGATTGAAGGATCTCTCAAGGTCACCTTCTGATTTGGCTACGAGTTTGAGGTTTCTCTTGAATCATTTGGGAAATGATCTGCCAAAGGATTCAAGACACGAAGAAACAAGAACCTTAAGTAGTTCACAAGATACCCAAGAGAATGAACAAGGGGTGGTAACTCAAGAACCAACTCCAATCCAAGAAGAAGCTATGGCCCAAAATCAAGAACAAGACGACTTGGAAGTGGGTATAGAGGAACCTATTCACCAAATGGAAGAGGAAACGGTTGTAGAGGAGGCTGCACCACCTGTTCAGCATTTAAGGAGGAGTACTAGACTTAGGAACACTAGGGTATTCTACAACAACCAGGCCGTGGCTCATCCCATACAAGCTGTTTGTTCCCTTGACCTCTTGCCATCTAGTCATCAAGCATTCCTTGGAAAGATTGAACAAAGTCAGATTCCAAGGACTTATGAAGAAGCTGAGAGCAAGAAAGAATGGTTAGATGCAGTAAGAGATGAGAAGGGAGCTATGGAAAGGAATCATACATGGGATATACAAGAACTTCCCAAAGGCAAGAAGGCTGTGAGTTCCAAGTGGGTGTTCACCATCAAGTATAAGAGCAATGGGGACATAGAAAGGTACAAGGCACGTCTAGTTGCAAGAGGTTTCACTCAGACATATGGAGAGGACTATACTGATACATTTGCACCGGTGGCTAAGCTACACACTGTAAGGGTTGTTCTTTCACTAGCTACGAATCTGACTTGGGACTTATGGCAAATGGATGTCAAGAACGCATTCCTACAAGGAGAACTTGAAGAGGAAGTGTATATGACTCCACCACCAGGCCTTGAAGATTTTTGCAAAGAGGGACAGGTTCTAAGACTTAGGAAGGCAATATATGGGTTGAAGCAGTCACCAAGGGCCTGGTATCACAAATTAAGCTCCACACTTACTGATAATGGGTTTAGGAAATCCCATTCAGATCATACTTTGTTCACTCGTCAAAACTCCAAAGGAATCGTGGCGGTCTTGGTTTATGTGGATGACCTTATCATCACAGGAGATGATAAGGAAGGAATTCAGTCCACAAAGGCCTTCTTAAACAGATCATTTGACATCAAGGATCTTGGAGAGTTGAAGTACTTCTTGGGTATTGAAGTGTGTCGGTCTCAAGAAGGGCTCTTTCTATCCCAAAGAAAGTATGCTCTTGATCTGTTGACAGACACGGGAAAGCTTGGGGCTAAACCGGCCAAAACTCCTCTTGAAGATGGCTACAAGATCAACGGAAAGGGGGAAAAAGCTGATCAGTTATTTAAGGATGTTTCTCAGTATATGAGACTAGTTGGGAAGCTGATCTACCTCACCCTCACACGACCAGACTTGTGTTTTGCTGTGAATCAAGTAAGTCAACATATGCAAAAGCCTACTGTATATCATTGGAGCATGGTAGAAAGGATCCTTAGATACATCAAAGGATCTCCTGGTCAAGGTATATGGATGGGCAAGAATGGGAACACTGAGATTGTCGGGTATTGTGATGCGGATTGGGCTGGTGATAGGGTGGATAGGAAATCAACCACTGAGTATTGCACCTTCGTTGGTGGGAACTTAGTCACTTGGAAGACTAAGAAGCAGAAGGTGGTATCATGTTCTAGTGCTGAAGCAGAATATAGGGCTATGAGGAAGCTGACAAATGAAGTAACTTGGCTCAAAGCACTCTTGAAAGATTTCGGTATTGCACAACCAGGGCCAATTACCTTCCATTGTGATAATCAGGCAGCCATTCACATAGCTTCAAACTCAGTGTTTCACGAGAGGACCAAGCACATAGAGATCGACTGCCATAAGGTTAGGGAGAAAGTTCAAGATGGAACCATTCTGCCATGTTATACAAGGAGTGAAGACCAACTAGCTGACATCTTCACAAAGGCAGCAAGTCTCAAAGTTTGCAAGAACATCTTTAGCAAACTTGGGCTTGTTGATTTATCACACCCATGATCAAAGGTCTCCTAATCCAAGAGCAACACACTCTTTTTCCCTTATTAAGGTTTTGTCCCAAGTGGTTTTCCTTAATAAGGTTTTTAATGAGGTGTTGCCTTGGGTTCCCAAGCTTAAGACTTTAGGGTGATTCCAAAGTCTTTAGCTTGAGGGGGAGTATTGACATAGGAAAATCAAATAAGACCTATCTTGACCTACAAGGCAAGTGTGAGCACGAAAATTCAGTTTGAATAACAAGGGAAATGAAAAAGGATGGGTTATTATTAACCACATGGTTGAAATGGTTAAATAGCTACCTTGGGAGAAGAATCAAGGTGAAAAAGTCATGCCCATGCTGTCTCCTCTCTTCTCATTGGTTGTTGACAGGCTCCTCCTCTATTCAAACTCATCCACAAGTTTGAATTCGTTTTCTTTTGTGTTCACATTGTAAATCCTCTATAAAAGGGCTGTAAAGACTCAATGTATAAAAAACTCTTAGGAGATTCTTCTCCATAAGTCTAAGTCATTTCTCATTTTCTCATACTTCTCTTTGAGTTTTCAGATTCAATTCTTCACATTTCTCCTCTATAATCTCAATATTCTTACAAAGAAGACCCCTTTTGAAGGAGTCTACGGCTTCAATCCTCTCACACCATTGGAGCAAACGCCACTGCCACCAGCAAAGATGACCAACCTCAACGGAGCATCCAAGGCAGAGTTCATAAAGAAGTTACACCAAAAGGTACCAGAGAAGTTGGAGAAGAGGACCGGGCAGTACGTGACTCATGCCAACAAGGGAAGAAAGGAGGTGATTTTTCAACCAGGCGATTGGGTGTGGGTACACTTGCGGCAGGAGAGGTTCCCCAACTTAAGGAGTTCCAAGCTAGCACCAAGAGGAGATGGACCATTCAGAGTGCTAGAGAGGATCAACAACAATGCCTACCGGATCGAGCTTCCAGGTGAGTTTAATGTGTCTAACACGTTCAACGTAACTGACTTAGCCCCTTTCCATGAAGATGAACCAGTTTTGAGGTCAAAACCTACTGAAGAGGGAGGGGATGATGGGGACATCAGGTCGTATGGCCGGCCAGGAGACCAGACTTACCGACCAAGAAGCTTGCCCGAGACAGCTGCGCCATTTGGCGCGTCTGCCGGCCCAAGCGGTACTGCTGGGCCTTCGATCAGCCGGGCCGGCCCGACCAACATTTCCGGCGGAGAAGCCCAAACCGCCGGCCCAACTGGTGGCGACGTGGATGACACCGCCGGTCCAATTGGTAATGCTGCCGGCTCCGGAATCAACTTGGCCGGCTCAGATGACATCTCGGCCAGTACCTCGCACAGTCCAGCCGGTACAGCCGATCCAGCCGAGTACACCAATATTTCAACATCTACACAAGGAGACTCGGACCAGATAAGCTACCAGCTTCAAGACATGCATCTAGAGGAAGTCTCTACACCAGTGGTGCCACCAGGAGCAATGACAAGGAGCAGATCAATGGCACTCTTCCACAAATTCAGCTTGTGGGTCGACAAGCTCCTAGAGGATGATCGACGAAGGACATTGGGCCAAGAGTGTAAAGAAGAGTCCAAAGGCTTCTCAACAATGCAAGGGACTTCAGAGACTTGGGCTTTAGTGGCAAGAGAGGTCAGGGCCCAAGGATTTCTAACCGTACTCCAAGTCGAAGACTAGGAGCAAGGCGCGTGCATGCCACAAGGTCGGCCACCTTCCATTTCTTTGCCGAGAGGTAAGAAAGGTAAAGTTCAAATTATATAGTTGCCTCTTTCTGTTTTGCAGGGTAGGATTTAGATTATTTACATTTTTTGAATCAAAGACATTTTAGGAATAAGTCATTTTCGGTTATGCACTTTTGTAAGTTTTCCATTTGTGCACTTTTGTAAGTTTTCCATTTCTTTTCTCTAGTCGACCCTAGAAGGTCAAGCTATCAAGCATATTAATAAGGCTCCTTCCAGCATTGTAGTTCGACAACCTTTTTGATAATTAATAAAGATCGGTTTTTCTTCTACAAGTTATTCTCTCAAGAGACTTGTACGCTTAGAACCTAGTTGAGACCAGCCCTCCTAGCTCTAAGTTTGTGACTTATTACGAAGTTCATCACCCCTCATGTGGTTCACTTCACCCTTCCATCTTTTACCAAACAGAAAACCCCCATCCAGAAGCCTAAAGTTGAGTTTCTCACCTAGTCTTCTCCACATAGCCCATGCGCATACAGCCTTGAATCGAGGCTTGTATCACTCTTTTCGGCTCATTTGTTAAAAAAAAAGAAGAAGGATCATGTTTACGAAAGTGTTCGCAGTTTGGCTTCATTCAAACTATTTTGCACAAATCAAAAATCAAATATCAACAAAAAAGAGCAAACATTGAAGAAGCCGATCAAAAATAAATTACATTGAAGGTGGATAAAGTCATCTAGGCACCAAGGTTTTTCCACATACAAAACCGGGACCTAAATGCCCCCGGCCAAAGAAAGCAAGACAAAAAAGAGAGGAAAGAAAGAGAAGAGGCCGAGGTAGAGCACTGCATCCCGATCAGGGCATGTTCCCCTTGCCATTTTCCCTTGTGCCCTCCTCCCAAGTCAGCTTCTCCAGTGCTGCTGCCCGCACCGCCTTCTCCTCCGCCTGGAGCTCTGGTATCCTCTTTCCCACGTTGTTGACCTGCTTTCCAAACTAAGTTGGGTCGTAGTACATACCAAAGTACGGGTTCTTGCTAAGGAACTCCTCAAGGGGATCCGCCATCACAAGCCGAGGCCGAGTCTCCCAACCAAGACAAAAGACATTTACCCATTTACACTATACCTACAGCGAGCCCAAATCTGTGCCAAAAAAAACTTATGATGTATCTTCGCAGCATGTACTCCACCTTGGCGCGCTTTACGAGCTCCCCCCTCGACCGCAGATCGTAGTAAGGCACCTTGCCCATTCGCTCCCGTAACACCTCGCAGAGCTCTTCCAACATAGCCTTTGCCAAAAGTTTCTTCTCCAGCATGATGAACAACATTTTCCCTCAAAATGGATCACTTAAGTGAGTAGTACTTCAATCATTATGGGACCATCCCTCTTATAGTAAAAATGACCCTCGGAAATGAAAACTGTAATTTAGTTCACACCTAATTACACACCAAAAACAAAGACTCAGATACATTAATCCCCGCATTAACACCACCTCAATAATGTGTGCGTCGACTTTTTGGCTTCTCAGTCAATTGACTATGACAAATCAACTGATACACCTATCAAGTCAGGTCACCAGCTCGATTGACACACCTATGCATAGCCTGACCGACCGAGGTAGTAAACACCCATGTTAGCTCGTCTGCCCGTCCTATCTACATCACTATAGCAAAAAAATAATGCCTCACTAAGGTTCAGCTTGATCAGTCGTAGCTCGAATACTGATGTTCACTGTATGACCTCCATTGGGTCAAAACCGGACTCCGTCCGATATCAGCTCTGGAGATGTCGTCGTAAGACACTCTGCTCAAAATTTGGACACCGTCCAATGCGAATGTTGAGCGTCGTCGAAAGATACTTTGTTAAAAGCCAGACCCTGTCCGCATCCAACAGATGTTGTCAAAAGACACTCATTTCTCAGATAACGTCCGAATTGAAGGATAGACGTCGTCCGAAGTACACTCTATCCATAAAACGCAATGTGGGCTTCCCATACGCGAAACAACCTAAAGGAACGGACTTAATCCTTTGAAATCAACGGATTATGTGGACACTTGTCCGCAAATCTGACGATATAGAGATTGGACCTCATCCATCCCATCAAACCCGTGTCCGCGACGGCGAGCTCCTAATAATTATAAAACATGGGTCGGACCTTGATACAAGCCTTGATTCAAGGATATATGCGTGTGGGCTGTTTGTAGAAGATTAGGTGAGAAACTCAACCTTAGGCTTCTGGATGGGGGTTTTCTGGATGGTATTCGATGGAGGGTTGAAGTGAACCACACGAGGGGTGATGAACCTCGTGATAAATCACAAACTTAGAGCTAGGAGGGCTGGTCTCAACTAGGTTCTAAGCGCACAAGATTCTTAGAGAGAAAACTTGTTGGAAAAAGTTCTACTTTATTAATATCAAAAAGGTTGTCGAACTACAATGCTGGAAGGAGCCTTATTAATATGCTCGACAGCTTGACCTTCTAGAGTCGACTCAAACAAATAAAAGGAAAGTTTACAAAAGTGCACAAAAGGAAAAGATACAAAGTGCATAACCGAAAAAGGACCTATTCCTAAAATGTTTTTGACTCAAAAATGTAAAGCAACTAGATCCTACCCTGCAAAACAGAAAGAGGCATATATTCGAATGTAAACTTACCTTAACTCATCTCACGGCCAAGAAATGGAAGGTGGCCGTCCTTGTGGCATGCACGCGCCTTGCTCCTAGTCTTCGACTTGGAGTAGGGTTAAAAACCTTTGGGCCTTGACCTCTCTTGCCACTAAAGCCCAAGTCTCTGATGTCCCTTGTGTTGTTGAGAAGCTATTGGACTCTTCCTTGTACTTTTGGCCCATTGTCCTTAGTCGATCTTCCTCTAGAAGCTTGTCGACCCATAGGCTGAATTTGTGGAAGAGTGCCCTTGATCTGCTTCTTGTCATTGCTCCTTGAGGTACCACTGGTGTAAAGACTTCCTCTAAGTGCATGTCCTGGAGCTGGTAGCTCATTTCGTCCGAGTCCTCTTGTGTAGAAGTGGAAGTGCGCGTGTACTCGGCTGGATCGGCTGTACCGGCTGGATTGTGCGCGGTACTGGCCGGAATGACTTCAGGACCGGCCAAGTTGATCCCGGAGTCGGCGGTGTCATCAGGGGGACCGGCGGTGTCATCCACGTCCCCACCAAGTGTGCCGGAAGCTTGGGCCTCTCCGCCGGAAATGTTGACCGGTCTAGTCCTATAGGTCGAGGGTCCGGCGGTACTGTCTGGTCCGGCAGGCGCGCCAGATGGTCCTGCTGTCTCGGGCAAGCTTCCTGGTCGGCCAGTCTGGTCTCCTGGCTGGATGTACGACCTGATGTCCTCATCATTCCCTCCCTCTTCAGTAGGTTTTGTCCTCAAAACTGGTTCATCTGCATGGAAAGGGGCCAAGTCAGTAACATTAAATGTATTGGACACATTAAACTCACCTGGAAGCTCGATCCGGTAGGCGTTGTTGTTGATCCTCTCGAGTACTCTGAATGGTCCATCTCCTCTTGGTGCTAGCTTGGAACTCCTTAGGTTTGGGAACCTCTCCTGCCGTAGGTGTAGCCACACCCAATCGCCTGGTTGAAATATCACCTCCTTTCTTCCTTTGTTGGCATGAGTCACGTACTGTCCGGTCCTCTTCTCCAAGTTCTCTGCTACCTTCTGGTGTAACCTCCTTATGAACTCTGCTTTGGATGCTCCGTTGAGGTTGGTCATCTCAGCTGGTGGCAGTGGTGTTTGCTCCAATGGGGTGAGAGGGTTGAAGCCGTATACCACTTCAAATGGTGTCTTCTTGGTTGCTGAGTGCACGGCTCGGTTGTAAGCGGAATCTATGAATGGCAGGCACTCCACCCAAGTCTTTAGGTTCTTCCCTAGTGTAGTTCTGAGAAGAGTTGATAGTGTCCTGTTGACAACTTCAGTTTGGCCATCGGTTTGAGGATGGCAAGTTGTTGAGAAGAGTAGCTTCGTGCCTAGCTTTCTCCAAAGGGTCCTCCAGAAATGGCTAAGGAACTTGGTGTCCCTGTCTGATACGATGGTCCTTGGCACTCCATGAAGCCGTACTATCTCCTTGAAGAACAGCTCAGTTGTTTGTGTGGCATCATTGACATTGGCACATGGGATGAAGTGTGCTATCTTGGAGAATCTGTCCACCACTACAAAGATTGAATCTTTGTGGTTGATCTTGGGCAGACCTAGAACAAAGTCCATCGAGATGTCCACCCATGGATGTGTTGGTATGGGCAGTGGAAGATACAACCCGTGAGGTTGCACTCGGGACTTTGCCTTCTTGCAAGTGATGCACCTTGCACAATGTGCTTCTACTGTCCTTTTGATGTGTGGCCAGTAGAAGTGCTCCTTGACCACTGCTAGGGTCTTGTCGACACCAAAGTGGCCCATGTGTCCTCCTCCATGAGCTTCTCGGATGATAAGCTCCCTTAGTGACCCTTGTGGTATGCACAGCCTTCTTTCTCGGAACAAAAATCCCTCATGGATGTTGAATTTGCCATGACTCCCTGTGCTACACTCCTTGTAGCTCTCAGCAAGGTCAGGATCATCCTTGTATAGATCCTTGATGTGCTCGAATCCTAGGACCTTTGCCTCCATGGTTGATATCAAGGCAAACCTCCTTGATAGTGCATCTGCTACCACATTATCTTTGCCCTTCTTGTACTCGATGATGTACGGGAAGGTCTCTATGAACTGCATCCACCTGGCATGTCTCCTCTTGAGATTGGTTTGCCCTCTGAGGTGTTTGAGAGTCTCGTGATCAGTGTGGATCACAAACTTCTTGGACAGCAAGTAATGCTGCCAAGTCTCCAATGCTCGGACAAGGGCATAGAGCTCCTTGTCATAAGTTGGGTAGTTCAGTGAGGCACCACCTAGCCTCTCACTGAAGTATGCCACTGGCCTCCCTCCTTGGGTTAGCACTGCTCCTATGCCTATTCCAGAGGCATCACACTCCACTTCAAACGTCTTGTTGAAGTCGGGAAGGACTAACACTAGTGCGTGTGTAAGGCTGTCTTTCAATGCCTTGAATGCCTTCTCCTGAGCTTCTCCCCAGCTGAATCCCACGTTCTTCTTCACTACTGCCGTCAGTGGTGAGGCAATACTGCTGAAGTTGGGCACGAATCTCCTATAGAAGCTGGCCAGTCCGTTGAAGCTCCTCACTTGGCTGATGTTTCCTGGTGTTGGCCATTCTTGTATGGCTCGAATATTCTCTTCATCAACCTGTAGGCCCTGTGAACTCACAACAAAACCTAAAAAGACAAGCTTATCAGTACAAAAGGTGCACTTCTTGAGATTGGCATAAAGCTCTTCTTGTCGAAGGGTTTTAAGTACCATCTCAAGATGTGTGAGGTGTTCCCGTAGGCACTTACTATAAACCAAAATTTCATCAAATTAAACTACTACAAACTTACTGATGTACGCCCTAAGAACTTGGTTCATAAGGCGCATGAAGATGCTTGGGGTATTAGTCAAGCCAAATGGCATGACTGTCCACTCGTAAAGCCCTTGCTTTGTCTTGAAAGCAGTCTTCCACTCATCACCATCCTTCATTCTTACCTGGTGGTATCCACTTTTGAGGTCTATCTTGGAGAAGACCGTGGCTCCACTTAGATCATCTAGCATGTCATCCAGTCGTGGTATTGGATGCCTATACTTGACTATGATGTTGTTGATTGCTCGGCAGTCCACGCACATGCGCCAAGTCCCATCCTTCTTGGGCACTAGTAGCACTGGTACAGCACATGGACTGAGGCTCTCTCGAACATATCCCTTCTCCAGGAGCTCCTTGACTTGCTTCTCAAGCTCCTTGGACTCCTCTGGACTCATCCGGTAGGCTGGCCGGTTGGGCAGGGCTGCTCCGGGCACTAGATCAATCTGGTGTTCTATGCCACGTAAAGGAGGCAAGCCTGCTGGTATCTCCTTTGGAAATACATCCTGGAATTTGTTGAGGAGAATTGCTACTTCAGGAGGTAGCTCTATCTGTCCCTGTTCTATACTCAACACTTCCTTGAAAACCATTAGTAACATTAAATCCTTCGAGGCTAAAGCTCTCCGGACATGACTTGGTTGAATACGAAAGTTAGACTTGACAAGTTTCTTTTCCTTACTCATTTGGAGTTGTAGCTCATGTACTTGGGCAGGTGTAAGAGGAGCTAGGCTGACCTTTCTCTTGTCATGCACGAAGGTGTAGAGATTGGTTCTGCCATCATGCTTGGTCTCTTTGTCAAACTGCCATGGTCTTCCTAGTAGAAGATGGCCAGCTTGCATGGGCACCATGTCGCACACGACTTGGTCTTGATACTTGCCCACACTGAATGGCACAGTGACTTGCTCATGAATCTTGAGCTCCACTTTGTCATCGAGCCATCTCAGTCTATATGGTCGAGGATGCCGTGTCCTCTCTAGACCTAGCTTATCAACCATATACGCACTAGCAACATTAGTGCAAGAACCACCATCTATGATGAGGTTACATACCTTGCCCTTGATGGTGCAACGGCTGTGGAAGATGTTCTCCCTTTGGATGGTCTCTGAAGGATCCACCATTGCACTGAGGATACGTCTAGTGACCAGCACTTCCCCCACATCAGGGTACTCAATGTCACCATATTCTCCTTCTGGTTCATAGTCCTCTTCATCTTGGGACTCATATTCTCCTGCCTCCGTAATCAGCATGACTCGGTTGTTTGGGCACTCCCTTGAGATGTGTCCACGTCCCCTGCACTTGAAACAAGTTATGTCACATGATCTTTGAGGGTTAGAAGACTTACCAGGCTCTCTCTGGTCACGGGTGGGTTCAGGAGGCTTGCACTTGAACCTTGACTCGATCTCTACGCTTTTGCCTTTGTCTATGGTCTTAGGCATGTTGCTTGGTGCCCAAGGTGTCTTAGGCTTGCTGCGGATGTCTTGGCTCTTACGTTTGATGTGCTGCTCAGCTTGTACAGATAGGTGGAACAAGTCTTTGAAGTCGTTGTAGATTTGCCTTTCCACCTTGCAGCTGATCCTTTCTTGGAGTCCATCCAATAATTGTGCCATCAATGCTTCTTCATCATCATTGAGCTCCAATCTGTTCCTTAACTTCTCGAACTCTTCATAGTACTCCTCTACTGATCTGGTACCCTGCTTAAGAGTACGAAAACGACGTTGCAAATCTCTATGAAAGTAAGGTGGAACAAACCTTTATCGCATGAGGTCTTTCATGTCGACCCATGAGTATACGGGTCTCATTCTCTTCCTCCTTCTGTCAGATACCTCACGATCCCACCAGATGAGGGCATTGTCCGTGAGTTGTGCTACTGCCATTGAGACTCTCCTAGGTCCTGGTTGGTTGTAGTGATCAAAGATATGATCCATTCGCTTCTTCCAATCTAGGTAAGCCTCGGGGTCTACTTTTCCTGCAAAACTTGGAGGAGTTAGTTTAATATCAGGATGAGTTACCTGGTTGTAGGTGTGTTCATCTCCATCCTCATGACGTCTAGGAGGCATTCTTGGTCTCTGGTGCAGACCATATGGCTCAAAGCCATCATCTTCTGCCTCTGGTTGCCGTGGAGGTCCTCTCGGCCTATGGTGATAGTTATGAGGTTGCGTGTCCTCATCTTCTTCTGGCTGGGGTTCCTCCTGTTCAAGCCGTGTCCTAAGGTACTCAGGACCCTCAGGACGATCTTGATCAGCTCTCACGTGCCTTATGGCCTGGAATCTTACTGGTCTTTCCACGCGCTCCAACCTCTCGCCTATGGAAGCGAGTTGTGTTTGGAGTGTGGTGAACATGGCCATCATGGCTTCGGCTGCGTCTCTATTCTCTTCTCCCATGGTGTGCTACAAAGAAAGAAGACAATTAGGGTGCTCCTAAATTATTAGGAGGGTTTTCCTTTTATAAGGGTTTGAAAAAAATGCAAAAAGGAAAAAATCCTAAGGAAAGGAAATTCGAGTACAAGAGAAAAAGGAAACTTCCTAGACAACTTGTGCTAGCTGTCCAATTTCGAAATATCTTGGGTATTTTCCTATTCTCTTTTCTTTCCTTTTTCTTTTCTTTTCTTTATCTTTTTAA
The DNA here is from genome assembly GCA_018901935.1 of Pugionium cornutum. Classification (NCBI taxonomy): domain Eukaryota; kingdom Viridiplantae; phylum Streptophyta; class Magnoliopsida; order Brassicales; family Brassicaceae; genus Pugionium; species Pugionium cornutum. The sequence goes on along the minus strand of JAENJI010000174.1, from coordinate 426 downwards.
TTTAACTTAAAATTAATGGATATAGGAATTAAACAAAAAGGAAAACGTGATTGACAATGCAAAAGTGAACCTAAACCCTAGTGATACACGTAGGAGGCTAGATGCACTCGGTTTGGAGTTTGATGTTGTTTTTTGATTTTTTTTCTTGAATGCGACTTAAACTAATGCAAGAACTAAAAACAATACAAGCAAAAGGATAGAAACAACCTGGTTTAGGAGCTTTAAGCTCTGATAGCAAATTGATACAAGCCTTGATTCAAGGATATATGCGTGTGGGCTGTTTGTAGAAGATTAGGTGAGAAACTCAACCTTAGGCTTCTGGATGGGGGTTTTCTGGATGGTATTCGATGGAGGGGTGAAGTGAACCACACGAGGGGTGATGAACCTCGTGATAAATCACAAACTTAGAGCTAGGAGGGCTGGTCT
>JAENJI010000173.1:394621-414540 GCA_018901935.1 Pugionium cornutum | reverse complement strand
TTTGAAATTGTGGGCTGCTTTTTCGATGACCAGGAGATAAGATTGGTGCCCAAGAAGGTACAGAAACCACTGGTAGACTTACGAGTTTCCCGATAACCGGCCCAATCACTATCGCTAAATGCTTTCAATGTGCAATCGGTATTTGAATGAAAAGTGATTCCCATAGTGATTGTTCCCTTGATATAACGCAAGATCCTTTTAAGAAGATGAAAATCTGACATTGTGGGATTGTGCATCCGTTGACACACAAAGTTTACCAAAAATTGAATATCGGGCCTTGTAAGAGTAAGATATTGCAATTTTCCGGCAAGACTTCGAAAATATGTTGGATTGGGAAAGAGATCATCTTGACTTTGAACTCTGTCAGGCTGCAAAGGAAGTGGCGTAGCCACCATAGAACAATCTCTCATTCCTGCGAGAGAGAGTAAATCTTCAGCATATTTTTGCTGAGAAAGGAAGAGACCCGTGTTGTGTGACTGCACTTGAATACCCAAAAAATAGTGTAGTTGTCCGAGATCTTTCATTCGAAATTGTTGATGGAGTGTGGCCAGAATTGTTGACAAAATGGTGGTGTTACTCCCCGTGATAATCATATCATCGACATAAAGTAACAAAAGAATAATGTCTTTGCCTTGTGTGTAAACAAACAGAGAGGGGTCTAACTTGCTGCACACAAACCCAAACTCTAGAAGATACGTGCTAAACTTGTCGTACCAAGCTCTGGGAGACTGTTTAAGACCATAAATAGACTTGTGAAGCAAGCATACATGGTTAGGCTTGTCACGATCAATGAATCCGGCAGGTTGTGTCAGATAAACAAGTTCAGACAACTCACCGTGAAGAAAGGCGTTCTTCACATCCATTTGCCTAAGTTCCCAGTTCATTGTGGTGGCAATATGAAGAACAACTCTAATAGTGGCAGTACGAACTACTGGGCTATAAGTCTCAAGGTAGTCAATACCCTCTTCTTGGAGAAACCCCTTTGCAACAATACGTGCCTTAAGCTTATCAAGTGAACCATCAGCATTAAGCTTTGTTTTAAAAACCCACTTACTGCCGAGTACATTCATGTTGTCTTTTCGAGGAACTAATGACCAAGTGTGTGTCTCATGACAGTTTTCAATTTCTTCAATCATAGCCTTTTTCCAGCCAGGATCCTTTAGTGCCAAAGTAACAGTTTTGGGCTCCGGATATGAGACTCTGTAAGTATAGAGTATGTACCTGGGGTTTGGTTTTGAAATTCCATGTTTTGACCGAGTCATCATTGGGTGAAGAGATGGAGCAAGCAGAGGAGAAGCAGCCGGATTTGGATTCATAGGTGATGAGGTTGAGCTTGAACTAGGAGAGTCTGTCCTTTGAGATGGAGTTGAAATGCTGTCGCCTATAGGTTCGAGTTCTAAGCTCGCCGTACGCCCAGAACATTCCTCTCCATTTAAAGTAGACTGTCCGAGATCATGGCTCAAGGTATTGGAACTTTCTTCTTCTGACTGTGTGCCTTGTTGTGGTAGAAACTGTTGTGAGACAAAAGTACCAGGTGATGAGTATTGAAGATTGAGTTCTTCTGCTGAAGATGAAGTGGCAGCAACCTGATTTGGGAAGGATTTTTTCCAGGCCAAAGCTAGAGGTGTGTCATCCTTTGGTTGTAGATAAGAATATTTTTCAGCAAAAGGAAAAATATGCTCGTCAAAAATAACATGTCTGCTTATGTATACTCTGCCCGTGGGAGGATACAAGCATCGATACCCGTGATATTTTTCGTTATATCCCAAAAATACACATTGCAGAGTGCGTGGATCGAATTTGTTGTGAGCATAATCTCGAAGAGTAGGATAACAGACTGTTCCAAAAGCCCTTAGTGATGTATATTTTGGTGGTGTGCCGAAGAGCATTTCATATGGAGATTTTTTAGAAGCTAAGGCCGATGTGGGTAGAAGATTGCTAAGGAAGTGTGCTGTATAGAATGCTTCCACCCAGTATTTTCGTGGCATTCTGCTCTGAAACATTAATGTTAACCCCATCTCAACAATACTACGGTGTTTTCTCTCTGTAATACCGTTCTGCTGAGGAGTGTGAGGACAAGATATAAAATGTCGAATACCATTTTCTGCTAGATGATTTTGAAACTTGTGGCTAATGAATTCACCTCCTCCATCACTTTGAAAAATACCAATCTTAGTCTGAAGTTGGTTTTCTATTCTTCGATGAAACATAACAAAGACATTGTAAAACTCTGACTTTGTCCTTAACGGGTAGAACCAACTGAACCGAGAATAGTTGTCTACAAATACCACATAGAATCTAAAACCTTGTCCAGACATTATTGGAGCCGGTCCCCATAGATCGCAATGCACACATTCTAGGGGCTTAGAGGCTTTAAACGTAGAATCAGAAAATGGTAAACGAGAGCTCTTTCCAAGCTGACATGCCTTGCATACTTCCTTACTTACTTTATTGATAACAATATGATTGTTTTTGGATAACTGCTGGAGGACTCTTAGTTGGGGATGTCCAAGGCGTCTGTGCCACACCTCACTACTGGCTGACTGTTGTCGGGCAGTGAAATAAGCTTGACTCCGTGGTTCCTCCAAGCAGTATAGACCATTACGCACTCTTCCCTTTACCAGCAACCTCTGAGTGTCCTTTTCAGTAATTCGCATGCCATCACAGTCAAAAACAAGACAACATGGGTAATCTCTAGTGAGTTTTGAGACAGACAACAAAGACTTAGCAATGTCTGGACACACTAGAACTTCTTTAAGGGGTATATTACCTGATGAGGAAGCTATGCTTGAGGAGCCGGTATGAGTGATAGGGAGGAGATTTCCATCAGCGATCATAATAGCATCGTTTCCATTGTATGGCTGTGAAGTTTGAAGATGTTGCAGATTGTTTGTCACATGTGGCTCCAGTGTCTGGAAACCACTCCAGTGATTCGTAAGGCAGCTAAAGCAGTTGGAATCTCCTCATGTTGATAGCTATTGTTGAACCTATGCCAACATTTTAAAGCTTGATGTCCAGCTTTACCATAAATCTGACATATCACAGTATTGCTGCCTCCACTTACTGAGCTATTAGAAGGGGTGATTTGCTGGTGGAATCCCCTTCCTCTAGTCGAGAACTGTCCTCGTCCTCTTGAGGAAAAGCGAGTGTACTGATTTTCTCTTCCACGGTTGTTAAAAAATCCAGCTGAGTTAGGTGTCTGAACCGTGTTAAAAGCAAGACTAGGAGTGACCATGTTCTCATTACCGTAGCTTTGAAGTCGATCATCAAAGCTTGTAAGTATAGGAACAATCGATTCAAAGGTAGGTGAAGGCTGCAAATCCATAGATCCCTCTATGCTAGTCTTAATAGGCTCATATTCTCTCCCAAGACCTTGTAAAGCAGCAAACACCTTCATCTTTTCACTCACCGGGCTGCCAATGGAAGAGAGCTGGTCGCACAAATTTTCAATCTCCCTGAGGTAAGTACTCATATTTTTATCCAGATTTGAAATCGTTTGAAGCTTGCGTTGAAGCTCAAACAGTCTTGATGAAGAGACTCTGTTAAAGTGATGTGCTAGAGCTAGCCAAACTTGCTGTGCTGTTTGTGCTCCAACCACAACACTTAAGACTTCTTCCGACAATAAGCCTAAAATCCAAGACTGAACCACCTGGTCTGCTTTGTTCCATGTAATAAAATCTGGGTTTTGAACCTCACCAGTAAATCCTTCAATGTTAGGAATAGGTATGTGCTCCACAGGTTGAGAAATAGCTCCATTTATAAATCCGAGCAAGCCTTGTCCGGCCAAGAAAGATTCGAACTGCCTCTTCCAAAGAATGTAGTTCCCTTCCGTGAGCTTTATAGTCACACAATTGGTTATATTCAAAGCTGGAGATGTATAGAGGTCCATGGATCTTGTTGCCATGGTGCTCTGATACCATGAAATGAAGAAAACTCAAAGATAAGAATGAAAAGTGTTTAACATTTTGTCTCTGAAATTTTCCTTATTTGTTCATTGATTCTCTCTTAAACGTAAACTACACCAAGTTCTGTTTTTATACATAGCTTCTCAAAAACCTAGGTACTAGACAGCTCATCAATCCTCAAGAAATCAAGAGCGTCAAATTGGTTCGTTGTCTCCACACCGTAGATTTCTTTTGTACTTTGTACACCTCTGTTTTCTGCAATATGTGTTGCTTCTGAGTACTAAAGCTGATGACCGTTGATGCTGTTCCGATTTCCTCAACGGCATCGTTTTGTTTTGTCTTGTTTTAATTTCTTCTTCGGGCTGCTTCTTGGGCTTGTCACAATTTCCAGATTTATTATTATCCAGCCTTGTTTCTTCCTTCATCTTCCACACTTGCCGAGCAATGCTCTGTTCTGCTTGTTTTGCCTCAATATTTCAATCGCTATTATGAAGGATTGTTCTTATTTTCTTCTACGATATTTTGGTGTATAACGCTTCAATGGAACAACACCTGAATCATTTACGTGATGTGTTTGAATTGATGAGAAGCAACAACCTGTTCGCTAAGAAAAGCAGGTGCATTTTGCCACTTCCAAGGTAGAGTACCTTGGGTATTTCATCGAAGCTGAAGGCATTTCAACTCATCCGGGAAAAATAAAAGCAGTAGTATAATGACCAACTCCTCTAAATTTAAAAAAAAATAAGAAGTCTTTTGGGTTTAAAAGGCTACTATTGAAGATTTGTAAGAAATATTGGTATGATAGCCAAACCATTAACATTACTAACTAAGAGAGAAGCATTCAAATGGAATGATGAAGCTCAGGAGCCTTTTGCGAGTTGAAGCAGGCATTATGCAGTGCGCCAGTCCTTGCTCTACCTCAATTCGACAAGCTATTTGTCGTAGACACTGATGCGAGTGGGCAAGGCATAAGGTCAATTATAATGCAAGAGGGTCACCCCTTGGCATACACCAGTCGACATTTGAAAGAAACCCAACTACATATTTCTATTCTATGTTGCACGGGTACGTGAGTATACTGCCGTCTCCCGTCCCGAAAACGTTCCGGAGACGGGTACGGGAGAAGGGACGCGACTTGTATTTTTTTTTTCATTTTTTTTTTCAATCCTTCTTTTATGTTGAGATTTTTTCTCTTTCCTTTTTTTCTAATTTCTTTAATATTCTATTAGATAAATCTTTATTAGGTAAAATCTTTTTCATTTTTTACATTTATCTTACACAATAATTTTATATAAAAAAGGAAAAAAATACTCTTATACATTATTAGGTAAAATCATTTTTCCTTTTTACATTTATCTTCCATAATATTTTTATATAAAAAAGGAAAAAATACTCTTATATAAGTTTATTTGTATCTCTAGGTTTCATTCTTACTTTTAATCCTTAGTTTTCATTTTCAGTTTTAAAAATCCTAGAAGCCACAATTTGATAAAAAAGTATGTTTCATATTAATTCTGTTTTTTATATTACAATTTAAATTCTTATTTTTAATGGTGCCATATATATAAAAAAATTATACATTGATGCATATGTTAATAATGCAATGTGTTTAGAAATCTTTGTTTTAGAGTGCTTACACGGTTACGTCAGTATATAAACACCATAGTAGATGAATTGATATTATTATGTATTAGACATTATGATATTATTATGGTATTAGACATTATGATATTATTATGGTATTAGACATTATGATATTATTATGGTATTAGACATTATGATATTATTATGGTATTAGACATTATGATATTATTATGGTATTAGACATTATGATATTATTATGGTATTAGACATTATGATATTATTGTGGTATTAGACATTATGATATTATTGTGGTATTAGACATTATGATATTATTGTGGTATTAGACATTATGATATTGTTGTGGTATTAGATATTATGATATTGTTGTGGTATTAGACATTATGATATTGTTGTGGTATTAGACATTATGATATTGTTGTGGTATTAGACATTATGATATTGTTGTGGTATTAGACATTATGATATTGTTGTGGTATTAGACATTATGATATTGTTGTGGTATTAGACATTATGATATTGTTGTGGTATTAGACATTATGATATTGTTGTGGTATTAGACATTATGATATTGTTGTGGTATTAGACATTATGATATTGTTGTGGTATTAGACATTATGATATTGTTGTGGTATTAGACATTATGATATTGTTGTGGTATTAGACATTATGATATTGTTGTGGTATTAGACATTATGATATTGTTGTGGTATTAGACATTATGATATTGTTGTGGTATTAGACATTATGATATTGTTGTGGTATTAGACATTATGATATTGTTGTGGTATTAGACATTATGATATTGTTGTGGTATTAGACATTATGATATTGTTGTGGTATTAGACATTATGATATTGTTGTGGTATTAGACATTATGATATTGTTGTGGTATTAGACATTATGATATTGTTGTGGTATTAGACATTATGATATTGTTGTGGTATTAGACATTATGATATTGTTGTGGTATTAGACATTATGATATTGTTGTGGTATTAGACATTATGATATTGTTGTGGTATTAGACATTATGATATTGTTGTGGTATTAGACATTATGATATTGTTGTGGTATTAGACATTATGATATTGTTGTGGTATTAGACATTATGATACTATTATGGTATTAGACATTATGATATTATTATGGTATTAGACATTATGATATTATTATGGTATTAGACATTATGATATTATTATGGTATTAGACATTATGATATTATTATGGTATTAGACATTATGATATTATTGTGGTATTAGACATTATGATATTGTTGTGGTATTAGACATTATGATATTGTTGTGGTATTAGACATTATGATATTGTTGTGGTATTAGCATTATGATATTGTTGTGGTATTAGACATTATGATATTGTTGTGGTATTAGACATTATGATATTGTTGTGGTATTAGACATTATGATATTGTTGTGGTATTAGACATTATGATATTGTTGTGGTATTAGACATTATGATATTGTTGTGGTATTAGACATTATGATATTGTTGTGGTATTAGACATTATGATATTGTTGTGGTATTAGACATTATGATATTGTTGTGGTATTAGACATTATGATATTGTTGTGGTATTAGACATTATGATATTGTTGTGGTATTAGACATTATGATATTGTTGTGGTATTAGACATTATGATATTGTTGTGGTATTAGACATTATGATATTGTTGTGGTATTAGACATTATGATATTGTTGTGGTATTAGACATTATGATATTGTTGTGGTATTAGACATTATGATATTGTTGTGGTATTAGACATTATGATATTGTTGTGGTATTAGACATTATGATATTGTTGTGGTATTAGACATTATGATATTGTTGTGGTATTAGACATTATGATATTGTTGTGCTATTAGACATTATGATATTGTTGTGGTATTAGACATTATGATATTGTTGTGGTATTAGACATTATGATATTGTTGTGGTATTAGACATTATGATATTGTTGTGGTATTAGACATTATGATATTGTTGTGGTATTAGACATTATGATATTGTTGTGGTATTAGACATTATGATATTGTTGTGGTATTAGACATTATGATATTGTTGTGGTATTAGACATTATGATATTGTTGTGGTATTAGACATTATGATATTGTTGTGGTATTAGACATTATGATATTGTTGTGGTATTAGACATTATGATATTGTTGTGGTATTAGACATTATGATATTGTTGTGGTATTAGACATTATGATATTGTTGTGGTATTAGACATTATGACATTGTTGTGGTATTAGACATTATGACATTGTTGTGGTATTAGACATTATGAGATTGTTGTGGTATTAGACATTATGAGATTGTTGTGGTATTAGACATTATGAGATTGTTGTGGTATTAGACATTATGAGATTGTTGTGGTGTTAGACATTATGAGATTGTTGTGGTGTTAGACATTATGACAGTGTTGTGGTATTAGACATTGTTGTGGTGTGTTAGACATTATGACATTGTTGTGGTATTAGACATTATGACATTGTTGTGGTATTAGACATTATGACATTGTTGTGGTGTTAGACATTATGACATTGTTGTGTGGTATTAGACATTATGACATTGTTGTGGTGTTAGACATTATGACATTGTTGTGGTATTAGACATTATGACATTGTTGTGGTGTTAGACATTATGATATTGTTGTGGTATTAGACATTATGATATTGTTGTGGTGTTAGACATTATGACACTGTTGTGGTATTAGACATTATGACACTGTTGTGGTGTTAGACATTATGACACTGTTGTGGTATTAGACATTATGACACTGTTGTGGTGTTAGACATTATGACATTGTTGTGGTATTAGACATTATGACACTGTTGTGGTGTTAGACATTATGACATTGTTGTGGTATTAGACATTATGACACTGTTGTGGTGTTAGACATTATGACACTGTTGTGGTATTAGACATTATGACACTGTTGTGGTGTTAGACATTATGACACTGTTGTGGTATTAGACATTATGACACTGTTGTGGTTTGTTGTGGTGTTAGACATTATGACATTGTTGTGGTATTAGACATTATGATATTGTTGTGGTGTTAGACATTATGACATTGTTGTGGTATTAGACATTATGATATTGTTGTGGTGTTAGACATTATGATATTGTTGTGGTATTAGACATTATGATATTGTTGTGGTATTAGACATTATGATTTTGTTGTGGTATTAGACATTATGATATTGTTGTGGTATTAGACATTATGATATTGTTGTGGTATTAGACATTATGATATTGTTGTGGTATTAGACATTATGATATTGTTGTGGTATTAGACATTATGATATTGTTGTGGTATTAGACATTATGATATTGTTGTGGTATTAGACATTATGATATTGTTGTGGTATTAGACATTATGATATTGTTGTGGTATTAGACATTATGATATTGTTGTGGTATTAGACATTATGATATTGTTGTGGTATTAGACATTATGATATTGTTGTGGTATTAGACATTATGATATTGTTGTGGTATTAGACATTATGATATTGTTGTGGTATTAGACATTATGATATTGTTGTGGTATTAGACATTATGATATTGTTGTGGTATTAGACATTATGATATTGTTGTGGTATTAAGACATTATGACCTTTGTTGTGGTGTTAGACATTATGACCTTTGTTATGGTGTTAGACATTATGACACGTTGTGGTGTTAGACATTATGACCTTTGTGGTGTTAGACATTATGACCTTGTTTGTGGTGTTAGACATTATAGCCATTTGTTATGGTGTTAGACATTATAATACCTTTGTTGTGGTGTTAGACATTATGACTGTTATGGTGTTAGACATTATGAACCTTTGTTGTGGTGTTAGACATTATGACCTGTTATGGTGTTAGACATTTATGACCTTTGTTGTGGTGTTAGACATTATGACCTTTATTATGGTGTTAGACATATGTGTTGTGGTGTTGTTAGACATTATGACACTGTTGTGGTGTTAGACATTATGACCTTTGTTATGGTGTTAGACATTATGATACTTGTTGTGGTGTTAGACATTATGACCTTTGTTATGGTGTTAGACATTATGACCTTTATTGTGGTGTTAGACATTATGACAGTGTTATGGTGTTAGACATTATGACCTTGTTGTGGTGTTGAACATTATGGCCTTTGTGTTAGACATTATGACCTTTGTTGTGGTGTTAGACATTATGATACCTTTATTATAATTGTTAGACATTATGACCTTTGTTGTGGTGTTAGACATTATGACACTGTTATGGTGTTAGACATTATAACCTTTGTTGTGGTGTTAGACATTATGACATATGTTATGGTGTTAGACATTATATACTGTTGTGGTGTTAGACATTATGCCGTTATGGTGTTAGACATTATGACCTTTGTTGTGGTGTTAGACATTATGACCTTTATTATGGTGTTAGACATTATGACCTTTGTTGTGGTGTTAGACATTATGACCGCGATTATGGTGTTAGACATTATGACTTTGTTGTGGTGTTAGACATTTATGACCTTTGTTATGGTGTTAGACATTTATGACCTTTGTTGTGGTGTTAGACATTATGACCTTTGTTATGGTGTTAGACATTATGACCTTTGTTGTGGTGTTAGACATTATGACCTTTATTGTGGTGTTAGACATTATGACCTTGTTGTGGTGTTAGACATTATGACACCTTTGTTATGGTGTTAGACATTACTGTTGTGGTGTTAGACATTATGACCTTGTTATGGTGTTAGACGATTATGACCTTTGTTATTGGTGTTAGACATATATGACCTTTGTTATGGTGTTAGACATTATGACCTTTGTTGTGGTGTTAGACATTATGACCTTTAGTGTTAGACATTATGACCTTTGTTGTGGTGTTAGACATTATGACATTGTTGTGGTATTAGACATTATGACATTGTTGTGGTGTTAGACATTATGACATTGTTGTGGTATTAGACATTATGACATTGTTGTGGTGTTAGACATTATGACATTGTTGTGGTATTAGACATTATGACATTGTTGTGGTGTTAGACATTATGACATTGTTGTGGTATTAGACATTATGACATTGTTGTGGTGTTAGACATTATGACATTGTTGTGGTATTAGACATTATGACATTGTTGTGGTGTTAGACATTATGACATTGTTGTGGTATTAGACATTATGACATTGTTGTGGTGTTAGACATTATGACATTGTTGTGGTATTAGACATTATGACATTGTTGTGGTGTTAGACATTATGACATTGTTGTGGTATTAGACATTATGACATTGTTGTGGTGTTAGACATTATGACATTGTTGTGGTATTAGACATTATGACATTGTTGTGGTGTTAGACATTATGACATTGTTGTGGTATTAGACATTATGACATTGTTGTGGTGTTAGACATTATGACATTGTTGTGGTATTAGACATTATGACATTGTTGTGGTGTTAGACATTATGACATTGTTGTGGTATTAGACATTATGACATTGTTGTGGTGTTAGACATTATGACATTGTTGTGGTATTAGACATTATGACACTGTTGTGGTGTTAGACATTATGACATTGTTGTGGTATTAGACATTATGAACCTTTGTTATGGTGTGTGGTATTAGACATTATGACCTTTGTTGTGGTGTTAGACATTATGACCTTGTTGTGGTATTAGACATTATGACCTTTGTTGTGGTGTTAGACATTATGACCTTTGTTGTGGTGTTAGACATTATGACCTTTGTTATGGTGTTAGACATTATGACACGTTGTGGTGTTAGACATTATGACCTTTGTGGTGTTAGACATTATGACCTTGTTTGTGGTGTTAGACATTATAGCCATTTGTTATGGTGTTAGACATTATAATACCTTTGTTGTGGTGTTAGACATTATGACTGTTATGGTGTTAGACATTATGAACCTTTGTTGTGGTGTTAGACATTATGACCTGTTATGGTGTTAGACATTTATGACCTTTGTTGTGGTGTTAGACATTATGACCTTTATTATGGTGTTAGACATATGTGTTGTGGTGTTGTTAGACATTATGACACTGTTGTGGTGTTAGACATTATGACCTTTGTTATGGTGTTAGACATTATGATACTTGTTGTGGTGTTAGACATTATGACCTTTGTTATGGTGTTAGACATTATGACCTTTATTGTGGTGTTAGACATTATGACAGTGTTATGGTGTTAGACATTATGACCTTGTTGTGGTGTTGAACATTATGGCCTTTGTGTTAGACATTATGACCTTTGTTGTGGTGTTAGACATTATGATACCTTTATTATAATTGTTAGACATTATGACCTTTGTTGTGGTGTTAGACATTATGACACTGTTATGGTGTTAGACATTATAACCTTTGTTGTGGTGTTAGACATTATGACATATGTTATGGTGTTAGACATTATATACTGTTGTGGTGTTAGACATTATGCCGTTATGGTGTTAGACATTATGACCTTTGTTGTGGTGTTAGACATTATGACCTTTATTATGGTGTTAGACATTATGACCTTTGTTGTGGTGTTAGACATTATGACCGCGATTATGGTGTTAGACATTATGACTTTGTTGTGGTGTTAGACATTTATGACCTTTGTTATGGTGTTAGACATTTATGACCTTTGTTGTGGTGTTAGACATTATGACCTTTGTTATGGTGTTAGACATTATGACCTTTGTTGTGGTGTTAGACATTATGACCTTTATTGTGGTGTTAGACATTATGACCTTGTTGTGGTGTTAGACATTATGACACCTTTGTTATGGTGTTAGACATTACTGTTGTGGTGTTAGACATTATGACCTTGTTATGGTGTTAGACGATTATGACCTTTGTTATTGGTGTTAGACATATATGACCTTTGTTATGGTGTTAGACATTATGACCTTTGTTGTGGTGTTAGACATTATGACCTTTAGTGTTAGACATTATGACCTTTGTTGTGGTGTTAGACATTATGACCTTTGTTGTGGTGTTAGACATTATGACACTTTGTTGTGGTGTTAGACATTATGACCTTTGTTGTGTTAGACATTATGACCTTTGTTGTGGTGTTAGACATTATGACCTTTGTTGTGGTGTTAGACATTATGACAATGTTGTGGTGTTAGACATTATGACCTTTGTTATGGTGTTAGACATTATGACCTTTGTTGTGGTGTTAGACATTATGACTTTGTTGTGTTAGACATTATGACATTGTTGTGGTGTTAGACATTATGACATTGTTGTGGTGTTAGACATTATGACATTGTTGTGGTGTTAGACATTATGACATTGTTGTGGTGTTAGACATTATGACATTGTTGTGGTGTTAGACATTATGAGATTGTTGTGGTGTTAGACATTATGACATTGTTGTGGTGTTAGACATTATGACATTGTTGTGGTGTTAGACATTATGACATTGTTGTGGTGTTAGACATTATGACATTGTTGTGGTGTTAGACATTATGACATTGTTGTGGTGTTAGACATTATGACATTGTTGTGGTATTAGACATTATGACATTGTTGTTTGTTGTGGTGTTAGACATTATGACATTGTTGTGGTGTTAGACATTATGACATTGTTGTGGTATTAGACATTATGACATTGTTGTGGTGTTAGACATTATGACATTGTTGTGGTGTTAGACATTATGACATTGTTGTGGTATTAGACATTATGACATTGTTGTGGTGTTAGACATTATGACATTGTTGTGGTATTAGACATTATGACATTGTTGTGGTGTTAGACATTATGACATTGTTGTGGTATTAGACATTATGACACTGTTGTGGTGTTAGACATTATGACATTGTTGTGGTATTAGACATTATGACACTGTTGTGGTGTTAGACATTATGACACTGTTGTGGTATTAGACATTATGACACTGTTGTGGTGTTAGACATTATGACACTGTTGTGGTATTAGACATTATGACACTGTTGTGGTGTTAGGACATTATGACATTGTTGTGGTATTAGACATTATGACATTGTTGTGGTGTTAGACATTATGACATTGTTGTGGTGTTAGACATTATGACATTGTTGTGGTGTTAGACATTATGATATTGTTATGGTGTTAGACATTATGATACTGTTATGGTGTTAGACATTATGACACTGTTATGGTGTTAGACATTATGACACTGTTATGGTGTTAGACATTATGACACTGTTATGGTGTTAGACATTATGATACTGTTATGGTGTTAGACATTATGACACTGTTATGGTGTTAGACATTATGATACTGTTATGGTGTTAGACATTATGACACTGTTATGGTGTTAGACATTATGATACTGTTATGGTGTTAGACATTATGACACTGTTATGGTGTTAGACATTATGATACTGTTATGGTGTTAGACATTATGACACTGTTATGGTGTTAGACATTATGATACTGTTATGGTGTTAGACATTATGACACTGTTATGGTGTTAGACATTATGATACTGTTATGGTGTTAGACATTATGACACTGTTATGGTGTTAGACATTATGATACTGTTATGGTGTTAGACATTATGACACTGTTATGGTGTTAGACATTATGACACTGTTGTGGTGTTAGACATTATGACACTGTTATGGTGTTAGACATTATGACACTGTTGTGGTGTTAGACATTATGACACTGTTATGGTGTTAGACATTATGATACTGTTGTGGTGTTAGACATTATGACACTGTTATGGTGTTAGACATTATGACACTGTTATGGTGTTAGACATTATGACACTGTTATGGTGTTAGACATTATGATACTGTTATGGTGTTAGACATTATGACACTGTTATGGTGTTAGACATTATGACACTGTTATGGTGTTAGACATTATGACACTGTTATGGTGTTAGACATTATGATACTGTTATGGTGTTAGACATTATGACACTGTTATGGTGTTAGACATTATGATACTGTTATGGTGTTAGACATTATGACACTGTTATGGTGTTAGACATTATGATACTGTTATGGTGTTAGACATTATGACACTGTTATGGTGTTAGACATTATGATACTGTTATGGTGTTAGACATTATGACACTGTTATGGTGTTAGACATTATGATACTGTTATGGTGTTAGACATTATGACACTGTTATGGTGTTAGACATTATGATACTGTTATGGTGTTAGACATTATGACACTGTTATGGTGTTAGACATTATGATACTGTTATGGTGTTAGACATTATGACACTGTTATGGTGTTAGACATTATTGACATTGTTGTGGTGTTAGAACGTTATGACATTGTTGTGGTGTTAGACATTATGACATTGTTGTGGTGTTAGACATTATGACATTGTTGTGGTATTAGACATTATGACATTGTTGTGGTGTTAGACATTATGACATTGTTGTGGTATTGAACATTATGACATTGTTGTGGTGTTAGACATTATGACATTGTTGTGGTGTTAGACATTATGACTGTTATTGTGGTGTTGAACATTTATGACATTGTTGGTGTTAGACATTATGACATTGTTGTGGTGTTAGACATTATGACATTGTTGTGGTGTTAGACATTATGATTATTTGTGTTAGACATTATGACATTGTTGTGGTGTTAGACATTATGACATTGTTGTGGTGTTAGACATTATGACATTGTTGTGGTATTAGACATTATGACATTGTTGTGGTGTTAGACATTATGACATTGTTGTGGTGTTAGACATTATGACATTATTGTTGTGGTGTTAGACATTATGACATTGTTGTGGTGTTAGACATTATGACATTGTTGTGGTGTTAGACATTATGACATTGTTGTGGTGACATTATGACATTGTTGTGGTGTTAGACATTATGACATTGTTGTGGTGTTAGACATTATGACATTGTTGTGGTGTTAGACATTTATGACATTGTTGTGGTATTAGACATTATGACATTGTTGTGGTGTTAGACATTATGACATTGTTGTGGTATTAGACATTATGACATTGTTGTGGTGTTAGACATTTATGACATTGTTGTGGTATTAGACATTATGACATTGTTGTGGTGTTAGACATTATGACATTGTTGTGGTATTAGACATTATGACATTGTTGTGGTGTTAGACATTATGACATTGTTGTTGTGGTATTAGACATTATGACATTGTTGTGGTGTTAGACATTATGACATTGTTGTGGTGTTAGACATTATGACATTGTTGTGGTGTTAGACATTATGACATTGTTGTGGTGTTAGACATTATGACATTGTTGTTATGGTGTTAGACATTATGACATTGTTGTGGTGTATTAGACATTATGACATTGTTGTGGTGTTAGACATTATGACATTGTTGTGGTGTTAGACATTATGACATTGTTGTGGTGTTAGACATTATGACATTGTTGTGGTATTAGACATTATGACATTGTTGTGGTGTTAGACATTATGACATTGTTGTGGTGTTAGACATTGTAATTGTTGTGGTGTTAGACATTATGACATTGTTGTGGTATTAGACATTATGACATTGTTGTGGTGTTAGACATTATGACCTTTGTTGTGGTATTAGACATTATGACATTGTTGTGGTGTTAGACATTGTATGACATTGTTGTGGTATTAGACATTGTTATGACATTGTTGTGGTGTTAGACATTATGACATTGTTGTGGTATTAGACATTATGAGATTGTTGTGGTGTTAGACATTATGACATTGTTGTGGTATTAGACATTATAACATTGTTGTGGTGTTAGACATTATGACATTGTTGTGGTATTAGACATTATGACATTGTTGTGGTGTTAGACATTATATGACATTTATTTGTGGTATTAGACATTATGACATTGTTGTGGTGTTAGACATTATGACATTGTTGTGGTATTAGACATTATGACCTTGTTGTGGTGTTAGACATTATGACATTGTTGTGGTATTAGACATTATGACATTGTTGTGGTGTTAGACATTATGACATTGTTGTGGTATTAGACATTATGACACATTGTTGTGGTGTTAGACATTGTATGATTGTTGTGGTGTTAGACATTATGACATTGTTGTGGTGTTAGACATTATGACATTGTTGTGGTATTAGACATTATGACATTGTTGTGGTGTTAGACATTATGACATTGTTGGTGTTAGACATTATGAATTGTTGTGGTGTTGAACATTATGACATTGTTGTGGTATTAGACATTATGACCTTTGTTGTGGTGTTAGACATTATGACATTGTTGTGGTATTAGACATTATGACATTGTTGTTGTGGTGTTAGACATTATGACATTGTTGTGGTATTAGACATTATGACATTGTTGTGGTGTTAGACATTGACATTGTTGTGGTATTAGACATTATGACATTGTTGTGGTGTTAGACATTATGACATTGTTGTGTTAGACATTATGACATTGTTGTGGTGTTAGACATTATGACATTGTTGTGGTATTAGACATTATGACATTGTTGTGGTGTTAGACATTATGACATTGTTGTGGTGTTAGACATTATGACATTGTTGTGGTGTTAGACATTATGACATTGTTGTGGTATTAGACATTATGACATTGTTGTGGTGTTAGACATTATGACATTGTTGTGGTGTTAGACATTATGACATTGTTGTGGTGTTAGACATTATGACATTGTTGTGGTGTTAGACATTATGATTTGTGGTGTTAGACATTATGACATTGTTGTGGTATTAGACATTATGACTTTGTTGTGGTGTTAGACATTATGACATTGTTGTGGTGTTGAACATTATGACATTGTTGTGGTGTTAGACATTATGACATTGTTGTTGTGGTGTTAGAACATTATGACATTTGTTGTGGTGTTAGACATTATGATTGTTGTGGTGTTAGACATTATGACATTGTTGTGGTGTTAGACATTATGACATTGTTGTGGTATTAGACATTATGACATTGTTGTGGTGTTAGACATTATGACATTGTTGTGGTATTAGACATTTATGACATTGTTATTGGTGTTAGACATTATGACATTGTTGTGGTATTAGACATTATGACATTGTTGTGGTGTTAGACATTATGACATTGTTGTGGTGTTAGACATTATGACATTGTTGTGGTGTTAGACATTATGACATTGTTGTGGTATTAGACATTATGACCTTTGTTGTGGTGTTAGACATTATGACATTGTTGTGGTGTTAGACATTGTATGACATTTGTTGTGGTGTTAGACATTTATATGACATTGTTGTGGTATTAGACATTGACATTGTTGTGGTGTTAGAACATTATGACATTGTTGTGGTATTAGACATTATGACATTGTTGTGGTGTTAGACATTATGTAATTGTTGTGGTATTAGACATTATGACATTGTTGTGGTGTTAGACATTATGACATTGTTGTGGTATTAGACATTATGACCTTTGTTGTGGTGTTAGACATTATGACATTGTTGTGGTGTTAGACATTATGACATTGTTGTGGTGTTAGACATTATGACATTGTTGTGGTGTTAGAACATTATGACATTGTTGTGGTGTTAGACATTATGACATTGTTGTGGTGTTAGACATTATGACATTGTTGTGGTGTTAGACATTATGACATTGTTGTGGTGTTAGACATTATGACATTGTTGTGGTGATAGACATTATGACACTGTTATGGTGTTAGACATTATGACACTGTTGTGGTGTTAGACATTATGACACTGTTATGGTGTTAGACATTATGACACTGTTGTGGTGTTAGACATTATGACACTGTTATGGTGTTAGACATTATGACACTGTTGTGGTGTTAGACATTATGACACTGTTATGGTGTTAGACATTATGACACTGTTGTGGTGTTAGACATTATGACACTGTTATGGTGTTAGACATTATGACACTGTTATGGTGTTAGACATTATGACACTGTTATGGTGTTAGACATTATGATACTGTTATGGTATTAGACATTATGATACTGTTATGGTATTAGACATTATGATACTGTTATGGTATTAGACATTATGATACTGTTATGGTATTAGACATTATGATACTGTTATGGTATTAGACATTATGATACTGTTATGGTGTTAGACATTATGACACTGTTATGGTGTTAGACATTATGATACTGTTATGGTGTTAGACATTATGACACTGTTATGGTGTTAGACATTATGATACTGTTATGGTGTTAGACATTATGACACTGTTATGGTGTTAGACATTATGATACTGTTATGGTGTTAGACATTATGACACTGTTATGGTGTTAGACATTATGATACTGTTATGGTGTTAGACATTATGACACTGTTATGGTGTTAGACATTATGATACTGTTATGGTGTTAGACATTATGACACTGTTATGGTATTAGACATTATGATACATTGTTGTGGTGTTAGACATTATGACATTGTTGTGGTGTTAGACATTATGACATTGTTGTGGTGTTAGACATTATGACATTGTTGTGGTGTTAGACATTATGACATTGTTATGGTGTTAGACATTATGACATTGTTGTGGTGTTAGACATTATGACATTGTTGTGGTGTTAGACATTATGACATTGTTATGGTGTTAGACATTATGATTGTTATGGTGTTAGACATTATGACATTGTTGTGGTGTTAGACATTATGACATTGTTGTGGTATTAGACATTATGACATTGTTGTGGTGTTAGACATTATGACATTGTTGTGGTGTTAGACATTATGACATTGTTGTGGTATTAGACATTATGACATTGTTGTGGTGTTAGACATTATGACATTGTTGTGGTATTAGACATTATGACATTGTTGTGGTGTTAGACATTATGACATTGTTGTGGTATTAGACATTATGACATTGTTGTGGTGTTAGACATTATGACATTGTTGTGGTATTAGACATTATGACATTGTTGTGGTGTTAGACATTATGACATTGTTGTGGTATTAGACATTATGACATTGTTGTGGTGTTAGACATTATGACATTGTTGTGGTATTAGACATTATGACATTGTTGTGGTGTTAGACATTATGACATTGTTGTGGTATTAGACATTATGACATTGTTGTGGTGTTAGACATTATGACATTGTTGTGGTATTAGACATTATGACATTGTTGTGGTGTTAGACATTATGACATTGTTGTGGTATTAGACATTATGACATTGTTGTGGTGTTAGACATTATGACATTGTTGTGGTATTAGACATTATGACATTGTTGTGGTGTTAGACATTATGACATTGTTGTGGTATTAGACATTATGACATTGTTGTGGTGTTAGACATTATGACATTGTTGTGGTATTAGACATTATGACATTGTTGTGGTGTTAGACATTATGACATTGTTGTGGTATTAGACATTATGACACTGTTGTGGTGTTAGACATTATGACATTGTTGTGGTATTAGACATTATGA